>JARYGA010046078.1:0-84546 GCA_030545235.1 Helianthus tuberosus | reverse complement strand
TCATTTAATAATTGTACGGATGCATGCAAATTTGACGGTTGTCACATTCTCCCCCTGTTAAGAAAATTTCGTCCTCGAAATTTGTACTACCTTAACCCCTTCGGGTTACATGGTGCGTGTATGTGTATGAATAATACTGAGGTAGGTAACCCAAAACCGAATCAAAACTTATTCAAATCAGGCGAAACCAAGAATATCTTACTATAATCGGAACCCAGCAGTTAAAAAGTATGTGTTTCAGGATTTGTTGTCAAAGATACAAGACATATTGACGTATAGTCTAGTGTAATCCAGTTAACAGGGTTTCCACAAAAGGGGAGTTTTGACCAATAGGATTCTCAAACAATCGGTCACAATATGCAAACGAGTTTTTCACAAACCATAGCATCCGCTAAATGAACTCAAAATCAACAACTTAAGTATGGAAATTATCCGTTAACTTTCGAATAAATAAATGGTAAGGATTAGTGTGTTGTCATTCTTGAATTGCGAAAATACACCGAATGAAATACAAGCGAATCTGGTGTATCATTGTCTTAATTCGTAGTTGCATTCGGAATGTTTAAATGACAAGTCAAACAAAAGTATGTGTAGTTTCGTGTGAAACGGTTGACCATGATTAGCACAAGCTACAAGTTTGTAATGACGCCACAAGGTGTCGTAATGACATAATTCAAATGTAGTGGTGACTGAACGAGTTCACCGTGTTTAAAGTCAAATGAAAGTATACTGAAACAATCTGAAGATTTGATTTACACAATGTCATGGAGTTTTCAGTTGAATACGGAACATCAAAGAGCCACTGTTTTTGATCGAAGATGAAAAAGTATTAAGTACTGCAAGGCATTCGATTGACAATGAAAGAATCATTAAGAGGTACACCGTGATATGAAATGAATCTATGTACCTTTGTCTTAACACACAATGGTGTTGAGACCGCTTTAGTCGTGGTAAACAAAACGGATTTAGAGCAAGTCAATAAATAAACAATTAAATCCGGGTATGAGGTGCGTAACCAAATTAGCGCAAGCTTCAATTTTGTGAAAGTATCACTGCAAGGTGTCGAAAATCAACAAACGATTTAGTGGAGTCGTAGACCAATCAATTCTACTATGACTCGAAACAAAAGAACCTTTGCAAAAGTATTTGAATATGATGCTCTCAATACATCATATGGCGTCTTAAATTGAATATGCGAAATGGATAAGTTCAAGCAATTGAACTTGGTTTCAGCGTAACCTGACAGTAAACGTATGTACCATCAAGGGGAATCTCAGCATGGTTACAAAAATAAACCATGAATGTAACTTGAAAGAAAAGAAGTTTCAAGAAAGTGTGTTGACTTGATAGCAAAAGAGCCAACAATTACAATAATGTAGGTCATTCGAATCACAAATCAGTAATTAGATTTAGCAACATAATATTTGAACTTCAATGAAGCGTTTGAAATGAAACCGCATGCGTAGCAAATGGTGCATGCGTAACACGTAAGTTTTCAAGTAATGAAACAATGAGTATTTGCTAAAATGAAGAATTGACCAAGTATCGAAGCAAATGTGTGTTCGCTCTTAGCGAAGAAAATTAACGCGATTCAACTACCATTAAGGGAAGTAGAGATGCAAACATCTACTCGTTGGAAGCGAAAATGAAGATTTTAACAAAAGAAATTTGAGTATTTTCTGTTTTGGTTAACCGAAATAGCATATACGTCTGGATAATGGGGATTGCTTGAGTTAACAGGTGTGGTTCCTAAGCATTAACCCTTACGAGTTTTGACCTGGGTTCCCAAAAGTCCTAAGTACATGCCTTCTAAATTCTCAAAGTTTCGTATTCTGTGTAAAACTGTTTTGTGCATCGTGTAGGAAACACCATTTTTGTGTACGTTTAAAACAAGTTATTGTCCCACAATTTTCCCGGTATACTTTCTTCCTGAATTCACAGCTAATGACACTCGATCATCGACCAGTCGTGAAATAGTAGTTGAATCCTCACAGTTAGTTAAATAAGTAATTCGTTAATCCTTAGCAAGTGTCACCGACTCTTGCTGGTTAGCTCGTTCGGCTCCTGGTAGTTTGATGTTCATACGAAAGCTATCGTCCTTCTTTTTGACGAGCAAAGCTGGGGTTACCCAAAGCGGGAAACTTGGTCTGTTATCTTCCTTCTCTATCAACTACTGAAGTTACACTGACAATCCTTGCATCTCCGAAGGTGTAAGTCGCTAAGGTGCATTAACAGTAGGTGCGGCGCCCGGAATCAAATTGATGCTAAATTCGACTTGTCGTTGAGGAGGTAATTCTGGCAAGTCTTTGGGGAAGACTTCAGGATATTCCCTTATCACAGGGATATCTTCGAGTGTAGGTTCTTCGGTTCTCTTGTCCAAGACATGAGCCTCCATAAATCATGATTGTTGCTTCTTTTGCCATCGTGGTGCGGGTAATAATCTCCGCTTGGTTGCTCGACAACCAATCCATCTTAATTACCACGTCGAAGCTTCCCTTAAGCTAGTTCTATCGAGTACTGGATATCTATCTTACTTACTACTACAACAGGTATATTCTGAAGCTAAAATTCAATAATAATGTCAAATAGCACAGACACATAACATTGACTATTATAAGACGTACCGATGGCCACGTTTGGATTCTGACGTGCTTCCCTGGCTCCGGCGTTAGACATTTTTCCCACAATCTTGTGTAATCTCCCTTGGGCAATCCTTCCTAAAGTGCCCCGCGTCGCCGCAGTTAAAACACCCTTGACCTCTCTTTCCACGTCTCGTCTCATGCCAACACGTCTCCTTGCAGTGCCCCACTTTGCCACAGTTGTCACACTTTCCATTTTTACATCGCCCGGTATGATGTCGTCGACACTTGTTGCATTTAGGTAGTTTACCCATGTACTCTTTTCCCTTTTTGGCCTTGTTGTTGTTATTCGTCTGGGTACCCTGCTTGAAGTTTCCGAACTTTCTCTTGTTATCTCCAGATGACTCCACATGAGTCTCCTTTTTCTCCTCGGAGGTTGAAAATCTTCCTAGTCTAATTGCTTCTTCAGTGAGCGCCACACTCAAGTCAATAGCTGCATTAATTGTTGGAGGTTTAGATGTTATCACCAGGCTTAGAATCTGAGGTGCCAATCCCCCGATGAAACGTTCGATCTTCTTAAACTTTGGATCTATCATGTAAGGGACAACACGCGACAGAACATGGAATTTCTCCACGTACTCAGCTATTTTTGGACTTTCCATCTTCAAGTTCCAGAACTCAGTTTCCAACTTCTGGATTTCTGGTCTCGAACAATACTTCTTATGCATTAGTTCTTTTAGTTGATCCCATGTCAAAGCATACGCAACAGCCTCACCCATCGTCTGAACCTGAAGGTTCCACCATGATAGAGCCCCATCTTGAAGCAATCCGGAAATGTATGCGACCTGATGCTCTGGGGCGCATTTGCTCAACCGCAAAACAAAATCTGTCTTCTCAACCCAGCGCACGAAGGCTAAGGCACCCCCAGTGCCGTCGAAATTTAGGGTCTTGCAGCCCAAAAACTGTTTGTAGGTGCAGTCGCTGGGTGGGTTATTTCCTGAGGTACCTCCGCTGCGCTCGGAGCGAAGGGTCTCGTACTGTGCGATGGCCTGTAAGATGCGCTCTTATATTTCCGCCTCTGTCGTCAGAAGAGGGGTGTTGGTATCGGTGTTTCTTTGAGTCGACATCTTCCTAGAAGAAGATCGGTTAGGTCAGGTCTTTTTAAGGACACGAGCACACAAGCCTCTACTTAACGATTAAGACCCAGGAGGTGTGTATATATACATATATAAGCTATCGTTATATCAATCAATCATATAACATCACAATTATAGCACAACTTGTAGATAGGATTATGTTTAATAAGAACATAACAGGCAATCACGTTGTTGTTTTACATGTTTAATAAGAATATGACGACTGAGCTTTCATAGATTATTGGCCACAAGGTATTGTTACATGTTTTAATGGGGAATATGATGATTGGGCTTCCATTACTTTATGTCCATAATCACATTGTTTTCAAAGTGTATCACATTAAATGGGACACAGGGTCACCCTACCCTTGCCCAATAAGTCTGTCAGTGTATCAAAATCAAGTGGTCGAAAGTGATCTTCAAAAGTCCCCACAATCTCGGCTTATGAGTAGTGTCTTTTCCCCAAAAGTAATGCAATCCGCATAAAACCAAAAGCCAATTATACTGGTGTCTGAGGTGGAGGAGTGAAGAAAAGCAAACTGCTAACATGTGCGACTTTCTCCTCGAGCTTGAATATACGGCAGAGCAAGTATCTGATCTACTGCTTGATAGCAAAGAAACGAGCATCAAAATCTAAGTAGGTGTAATAGCAGCAGGTGAGAGTGCGAAAGGAGACAATGATGAATGTGGAGGATCAAAGTATACTGGCATTGACAGGGTAGAGGACGTAATGTCAGCTCAAGCTCCAAAACTCTATAACTCAAAACCTCAAACTGTAGCTGAAGTAACAGGAGCAACTCATCCCGTGCGCAGCTTCCATAATGTGAGGGATGGTAGGGGGTCTGAAATCAGCATAAGGCATGATAGGAACCATCGGAATGGCTCGTCCAGCGGTTAAGAAATGAACAGTACAGCCTGAAGGATCTGTGGAAGAGTTGCTGATACAAAAAGACTGTCACGCAGGTGCTGGCCAAAGGTACCTTCCCGGGGTGTGGGTATGTCTTGAAAGAAAGTGATAGGCATGTCGGCGCAATGGACGTCGGTCTCCATAGGGGATAAAGGGGCAACCTCAGCGGGTGCAGGACAAATGTCTCAACAGACGGAAGATTAACAGGTGCAGATACTGGGTTTGGTACAAGGGGTGCAATGTCTGGTAAACCAAAAGAAGTAGGGTCATGATTCAAGCAAGGGCTCAGGATCAGCAGGTGCAACAACAGACTGACCCAAAAAGAATAGGAGCTGGCTCAGGAGTAGGCTCTGGGTTGTGTGAAAGTGCAGGATCTTGAGTAGGTGATAGTGCAGCAGTCATAGCGGTGTCGTCGTCTAAGTCAGTAGTAGAAAGTTGCAATCCGGCCGTTTGTAAGGCTGCAGATGTCACAGACTCAAAGGAGTCTGAAATCGAGTGCAAAATGGAAGCAGAGGATACTTCGATGGCAGAGATCTCAGGAGGTAGAATAGCAATGACATCCTCAGCTATCTTTCCATCGCCCTGGGTGTCAACAGGAGGATAATCAACAAACAAATCAACGTCATCATCTAACAAATCGTCAAAAGGCATATCCTCAGGAGGAATGACCACGAAAGGTACGGCGTCGAGGATCGGAGCCATGATGTGCTCGCCATCGGGGTGTCCAAATGATAAGGTGGTCATGGACCGAAACAAGAATGACAAAGGATTCTTGTCAGGGAAACCATCCACAAGGGAAGATCATCACCAAAATATGGCAGCGCGGACGGTTGGAAGTCGTCCTCATCCTCGGTCATCATATCAGGATCACTCTTAGTATCTGATGCAAATATCCCCGGCGCAGGTGCAGTCTCATTATATGTGGCGGTGGCCATAGGGTCGTCAACATCTGACAACTTGCTCTCTGAGTAAGGCGACATGTGTGTCGATACATAATAGTCATAGCATGTATATCCATAGTAATTACTAACACTTAGTTTATGCAAACAAAGGTAATTTATGATGTAATCATGTATTCACATTATTCTTCACGAAACTTTCTATCCTTCCTAGTCTCCCAGACTAACCCACCTAGTCTCCCAGACTAAACCAACCAGTCTCCCAGACTAAACACCCAGTCTCCCAGACTAAACTACCTAGCCTCCCAGACTAAACACCCAGTCTCCCAGACTAAACACCCAGTCTCTCAGACTAAACTACTTAGCCTCCCAGACTAAACACCCAGTCTCTCAGACTTAAACACCCAGTCTCTCAGACTGAAACACCCAGTCTCTCAGACTGAACTCCCCAGTTTCTCAAACTGTCCCAACTAGTTTCTTAGACTAACTACCAAGTCTCTCAGACTGAACTACCTAGTTTCTCAAACTAAACTCCCCAGTCTCTCAGACTGTCCCAACTAGTCTCTCAGACTACCCAGTCTCTCAGACTGCCCCAGCTAGTCTCTCAGAGTAACTCCCCAGTCTCTCAGACTGAACTATAAGCATAAACTTTGAAATGTGTTTCGTGTCTTTTGTTTGTAAAAATGTTTGTTTCCTGGATCTGGGCGTTTCATGTATGCAATGAAAACATGTTTGTAAAAACGTTTTTGTGAGAGCCCTAATGATTGTAGTCTTGACTCGAGAAAGAATCCTAGTTCGCTACAATCGAAGCTATGATACCAAGCTGTCACACCCTGACTTTTGCGGAAGTGTGATTTTGGTATGACTTTCTTAATATCATTGCATTCAATCATAACAACAGCTATATGATAAAATCATAGGTTTTTCATCCATCGAATAAGTTTAAAACGTAACAACATCGTTTAAAAACGTAGACTTCAAATTCAAGTTTTACAATCATACCAAAATGTTTATGTGTTCACTAAGGACTCATCGAAAGATAATAATTAGCACCAAGGGTTGGGAGACGTGTCTCGTCTAGGAATAAGACACACCGACCAAATCCAAAGACCATGGATGACATCTTTATTTCAAACGCCGCATAAAAACTTCCAATGCCCACCAGATCCACTTACTAGTTCCCTGAAATACATGTAGTTTTGAAAACATCAACAAAAGTTGAGCCAGTTCATGTGTTTAGTATGTGTGCACGAATCATCCTTGAAAACCTTTGTATGTATGTATGTACTTGTAAACTGATATGAAGCAATAAGGAAAATCAGATCAATTAATGTGTAGCTAATACATTAATATAAGTGACATGGCATAGGAAGCACTCAAACCTGTATGCGTATTTCGTACCGGCCCCTCCGGCGGAACGACATAGTCACCACATGCGGCCAACTCGCAGGCCCATGGCTGGGGCTCGCAACACCCAATAGATCTATCACTCATGCCCCTCGGTCCTTATACAAGGATTAATGGTCTTAAGCTAATGGCCTACCCATTCACGTGATCTAGCAGTACCTTTCCTTAGCTAATTATACCATGGTAATTGTTTGTAAGCAGTACGTAACATGTATTTCACCCCCGAAGTTATAAAACTGAAAACAGTAAGAGAAAAGGGGGACATGAACTCACAGTTTTGCGTTCCTTGTATCCGATGTAACTCAAAGCTTCCTCTAGAACGCACGACTACCTACATGCGTACTATGGTCCGTTTGACTAGCGGGTCGTGCCTTGTCTTAGTATTGATTAGTGCCTTTGAGTTACGTTTTAAAGTGTCTTCGAGATTATTCCAAGTTATAATCACTTGTAAAAATAATTAATATTTTAACTTAAATTATTTTTATTAAATTTCGGAATGATTGTTAAACACTATTTTTTCAATAATACTTCTCAAGTATTGTTATTCGTATTTCCTTCCCAAGGATGGGGGTATCTCATACATGTATATCCGTATTCTTGTATTAGTACAACTTGCCATGTATTGGTGTCGTATCCCGGCGTGTATTATCTTTAATAAGTATCCAATATATATTTCTAAACTATATATTTCAAGAAGTATTTCTTAGAAAATATATCCTTAATTTTTCTTTTGGCAAAATAATTGTAGTTCCAAAATAATATATTTTCAAGTCTTACTTAGAATATATATATAAACTTATTTTATCCCAAATGTATTTCAAGTTTATCCAAGAAAACATATATTTTTCCCAAAAATCATACGTCTTCTAAAAACTCTAGGAAAATATATTTTTACTTCTCAAGAATAATATATTTTCTCCTTGTCGAAAATATGATATGCTTTGTAATAAAAATCATATTCTCTTTTCTTTTGTATCCAAAATAATATTTACAAAAATATACTCATAAATGTATTTTTCGGAATATCTGGTAAGTTACATTTCTTGTTCGGTTTCACAATATTATGTGTGTAACTTGTATATTTATTCCATGAGATTTTTTGTAATATTTTGGATTGCAATTTCTTGGTATTTGTCAAGTTATATTATTTTAACCCTAAAATAATATAACTACTACACAAAGCATACAAATATTCACGCACATCATGTCTTTAATGTAAATATACATTCTAAATACATATTTATCCATTTTTATTTACAAAAACCAACCTCCAATACTTGTATTTTTGGTAACAAAAATTATTGCAAAGTTTATATTGAAAACCATAGTTAAAATACACTTATAAATATTTGTTAGAAAATATTCTTCTAAGTGTTTATATTTTTAGAAGATTTTGCCATAGTTTCCCCTAAAAATGGAGGTTTCCATGCTTTCACGCATATCATTTTCTTTTGTAAAAATCATCCCAAACACTCAACAATTCAATCAACACTTACCAAGTGCCAAAATCATGCAATATACATAACAACATGAACTTGAACTTTTATAAAAACTTGTAGTAACTTGGTAGTGTGCTTAGTAGGTTTAGTTACCCTTTGAAATGTATTTACTTTTTTAAAAACTTCATTTTTAAGGAAGTTGGGTGTTTACAACTTCCAAACACATTTTCGAAAAATGCTTCTTTATGCAATCTTTTTGTTACACAAGTGTTTCTACACTTGTTTAACCCTTAAAAATAGTATTTGTTTATGTAAGAACCAAGTCTAGGCAAATCTTGTTATTTAACTTAGTTTTTTTGAGAAGGCTATTTTGGACATCATCCACTTACAAGACTTGTATTGTGTTTAGATCATTATCTCATATGAAAACAACTTTTATTATTCAAGTTCATGTCTACATAAAGTATGATCATCTTGGTCTTTCACAAGATCATCATCTTAACTTACTAGATCATGTGTTTAATCACAATCTAGTAGGCTTCTTATGATGTCTAACATCATAAACACAATAATCAACCATCAAGAAGCAAACAATACTTAAACAACATAGTTCATCAAGATTACTTCATATATCAAGCTTATGTTCATGTTTCATGGTTATGTTCTTTAGTGTTGTTCAAGTATTCACCATGTAACATCTTTTAACCACTTAATATAGTTATAAAATGAAAGGAGTTGTGTTCTTACCACTAGCTCAAGGCTAGGGATGATCAAGAAGAGAAAACAAGTGGATAAAGGCAAACGGTGAAGGTCCTTCCACTTCCGAAGGTTCTAAGCTTCCTAATGATGCTAGAGACATCTTGTGAACACCTTAGAATGCTTGATAATGGAGTGAAAATGGAGATGGTGTG
The DNA here is from genome assembly GCA_030545235.1 of Helianthus tuberosus. Taxonomy (NCBI): domain Eukaryota; kingdom Viridiplantae; phylum Streptophyta; class Magnoliopsida; order Asterales; family Asteraceae; genus Helianthus; species Helianthus tuberosus. Next base: position 75,268 of record JARYGA010046078.1, on the reverse strand, counting down.
ATGGTGAATAGTGGCCGTGAGCTATAGGGGTGTTGGAGGAGGTTCATGTTGTGTAGGATGTGGTGAATGAAAGAGGATGGAAACCTTGTGGTTATTTATAAAGTTTACCAACAAGTGTTTATCCAATGGTCTTTATGTCTTAATAGTACATGACAAATCTTCTAAGAAATCTTCACAAGATCATGCAAGATCACATAGAATCTCCTAAATAGGCCATGTGGCCGATTTACTAGGATTTAGGGAGGGGGTCTAAGTGTAAACTTGATCCATGTAGTTAGATTATAATTCAAATCCAAGTGTATAGTTACAAGTGTTAGTTACTAGATAATTTAGTGGGTGTTAAGGTGTTCGGGGATCATGACTAGCCAAGAAATAATAAAACAATGTTTCTAGTATAGTTTTGGTGTTTCGGGCAGTGTCCGGTTGTTTGGTTAGATACTGGTTCGTTAAAGTGTGAAACTATTTCATTTAGTAATCTTTAAGTACCCTTTTGTGACACTTTTAATTCCCGACACTTAGGAAAGCATTCAGGACCATTTTGCCATATTTTTGCGTGTTACTAGCATGTTAAAATGCTGATTTTTGCTGATTAATGCAGAATTCTGCACTTTAAGTGGGTTTTATGCACTTTCCGGCACTCAAACTATCACCTAGTGAAGCAGTTTTATGATCCTTACTTCCCTACACACCATACTAGTGTAGTACTTGGTCTCTGGCTCATACTAGGCCTCAAAACACTGTCTGTCTATTTACTGAACTCCGTCAGCATTTTTTTGGGTTATCCGCTAACTGTGCTAGCTGTGCTTTGTGTATCGTTTATGTCACTAAGTGTTTGTATGTAGTAATGATGTGACAGTATGAAATGTGATGCACATGTATGTATGATTCAGAAATCAGAAAGCAATTATTTGTAATTCATCACAGTCATTAAGCACTAATCGTCATTTAATAATTGTACGGATGCATGCAAATTTGACGGTTGTCACAATTACTGCGTAAGTAACCCTCGGGAGGGGAGCGGAATGCTATAGTTGATAAACCTGGGAATGGGTAAAATGGCCGAAAACATGAGATGACAACAAAACAAGTTGTAAAACTTGTAAACAAACGGGTCGAATAAATAAAGAGCCGAATTATAGGCCAATTGTTCTTAAACTGAATTTTTATGTGAATTGTGTTGATAAACGGGTCCGCAATTTAATTACGGACGCGTAGGAAAAAGAATTACGTAAAACGGACTTGTGTAGCGAAAGTTATGCAAGTTCAAAGTTAATATTTGGTTATTTTTCGTAGCTGGGCGATTTCAACACAAAAGAAGGAACAATCTGTGAAAAATGGAGCGTCGCGCTACGCGACGCCAAGTTGAATTCACTGTCGCGTGCCGCGACGGCTGTCGCGGGCCGCGTAAGATAGGGCCAAAGCTGTCGCGGGGCGCGACAGACATAAAATGCAGAATTTTTTGTTCGTTTTCATTGTTTGATATCAGAATCAGTTCATATGTATTCTAACACTGTCAAAACCAACATTTAACGTGGTTTTGGCATTAGGTAGCGTACAAGACTCCGAGTGAAGATCAAGCGACTTTCAAGAACCGAACGCACCAAACAAAGCTTCCGCATTGATCTATTTTGTTTAGTTAATATGTAAACTCTTGAAATTTCATTTTGAATGTTTAAATGGTAGGATGATGACTCGAACATCTTGATTATGTATGATCATAAAACCAACAAAGTTTTTGTAAGCTTGAAATTTTTGTATCAAATGTGTGTTAATTGTTATAAATTATGTTATTTTATAAACGGGTCTTACAAGTTGGTAATCAGAGCTCAGGTTGGTTAATAAAGTGCATTTGGTTCAAGCTTGATCAAGCATCCGGTAAGAGCTAATTGTTTTAAAGTAGACTTAGTAAATATAGAAAGAAAACATGAATTGACGTGCACGGAAAGAGTGTGTTAATACACTTAAACCCGGAAGTGCATTAAATAAGAACGGTTAAAGCAAGTTACGGACTTGATCAAACCAAAGTAAATAAACCATATGTTATAAATGAACTGTTTAACGGGTGGTGTAAACATTTCAGTTTTAAAGATGACGGATGAAGGTAACAACGATGCGGTGCCGATAGTCACTGAGAAAATGAGAGAAGTGATTGCCGAGGAGGTTGGAAAGGCAATCGAAAATAGTTTGTCCGGTTTTATTGATAAGATCCAAAACACGGTACTATCGGTGGTTGATGAGAGAATCAAGAAATTGGAAGATAGTGCCAATATAGCGAAGGAAAAGTCCGGAGGACGAAAGCCTTGTTCATACAAAGAATTCATGGCGTGTAAACCGCCAGTCTATAATGGTGAGGTTGACCTGATAATATACCAACGATGGCTAAGCGACATCGAAGGAGTGTTTGAAAGGACCCATTGTGATACAGATGACTACATAGCCTATGGTACGGGTCAATTAAGAGGTCAAGCGAAAGACTGGTGGGATAACAAGAAGAAAGAGATTGGAAGTGAAGCGGCCATGTAAGGACTCTCAAAAATGTCATAAACCAACCCACAATTGGTAACCCGGACCCCTGAAACCATACTATGTATGAAAAACAAAGAAAACCAGAAATATGGTTCTCAGGCGGGCCGCGTAAGAGTAAGCATGGTCTTACGCGGGCCGCGTCAAACTTGTGTTGACCGGATAAGTGTTCTGGAGCCACGTAACGACCACCTGGCTAACCTACTCGTGACTGGTCAAGCCTATTCGTAGACTGGGCGGCCACGCGGGCCGCGTAAGGTTGAGCTGAGGATTTACGCGACAGACCTTAATTTTACCTATAAATAGCCCGTCACTTGCATAATCCACTGGTGTCAAAATCTTTTCGTAAAAACGAATTGATAGCACTCTGAAGTCGAAAATAGCAATTAAATTAGTGAGGCGTTGCTCCGATACCGGGTATTAACTCGATCGCTGATACGATTAAATATGTCCGATCGATTAAACTATCCAATGGATGTTTAAGTGCTGCCCACATTAGGGTTTATGCTTTGTCATTCGTCGTTAATTCGATGAATGTTTAAGTATCGCACTTTGTCATTCGATGTGAGGGTTTAATCTCGTGAGTTATCGTAAATGCTGTATTAACTTACTAACCGAGTTGTGTGCATGTTATTAAATTTAGGTTAAAAGGCTAATCAGTAGGCTAGGCTCTGCTCAAATAAATCTGCAATGTGAGTCATTCTCTTTTTATCAAAATTGTTTACAAAAGCATGTTTATTTTCAAAGTTATAATTACAGTGATTAAGTTTATGTAATCACCAAGTTACAGCCGGTATGTGGGGTTTTGTATACATTAATTGATAACCGTCACTATTGGACAACGAGTTAGCCAATGAGTGATATGACCATAGTCACAGACTCCATTGGACAATGATGTTACCGATGGATGGTCGAGTGACAAATACTGTGGGTAGTTGGTTGATATCAGGAAACATTGTAATCTCTCTTAATACTGTAAATTATAACAAATGAGTCGTTTTAGTAAAAAGAATGATTCACTCAGTATTTCCCGCTGACAAAACCTTTTTCAAACATGTTTCAGGTGATCTGTTGTGATCCAGGAAAAGTGCCGCGAAGCACTACAAGTTTAAGGAAGTGGCTCAATATAAAATAAGGAAACATGTTTTGTAAAATAAAAGATTTCTCAGTGAAATCATATGATTGTAAATTACCAGGTTTTATCCCGAATTGTGAAATAAAATAATCAGGAAATTTCAAGTTTAAAAAGATCCTGAAGAAAACTTCCGCTGTTAAATAAATACCACGGGATTTTCTGTCCCGCGGCTCCTGAAACGGGTCAAACCGGGTCGGGGGCCGTGACAGAAAAAGGTTGTATCAGAGCCACTGATTTAAGCCAATTAAGTATTTAGAAAATACTTAATATTTTTTTTTTACTGATTGCCATTTTGTGATTATGTGTTTTATTAATTGAATATTTGTGTACAGTATGGGTAATCAAAAGCTTTCAAACATCTATCTTAAATTAGATAGGTCATCCACTGAGAAGGGAAGTTCATCCCAAACCAAATCCTCAAATCACTCTGTAATTCCTGATGAAGGACTATTTGTGCGAAATGCACAATATGAGGAACCACTTTCTCCTAGTAAAAGAAGTCTGATTATTAGAAAAAGTAAAGAGAAAATAAAGAAATCCCGAGAAAAGAAAGTTAACCAGGAATTAACCAGTAAACCACCTTGGGAAGACAAGTTAGATGAAAAATGGGCAGATCTTTATATGCTAGCCACTGTAGCAGTAAATACAAGTCTTTGAAAAAATTTTTGATTCAAGTTTTAGCACCCTTATTAAAGCCAGAAACTTGATCTAGTAAATAAATAAAATTATAAATAAACCCTAGTGTGTTTTAATTTTCAGTTGTTTTTATTAAGTGATTCACACGGTATGCAATAAAGGTTATTTATGAAATTTGGTATAAAATTTTAACTTAGCAATTTTTGTGTATTTTGTGCTAAACAGTATTAATGACTTGTCTGACGCCCTCCAGAATCTAAATCTCTATCCGGTAAAAATAGAGGTTTCCAGAGATTTCAATAGGTATATACCAGACATAGAAGAACCTATTGAATTTAATGCTCCACCTCCGGAGAAACCCAAGCCCAAGAAAAGAAGGAGATTTGTAGGATTGAGGCGTGTGTGCAGGAGGAAACCCGCCACTAGAAAGATGCCTAAAATAGAAAATCCTTTAGACAAAGGGAAGGGAATTGAAGTTGGGGAAGAGTCTAGGCAGATGGGAATACAGTTTGAAGAATATTCTAAGCAAATAGAAAGGGAGATTGGAGGAGGTTTTAAACAAACCCAGATAGAAATTGGAGAAAGCTCTAAGCAAACCCAAGAAATGACATTGCAGGAGGAGCTAGATTTTATATTGGCGAGCTGTGATGTCGTCAGGCCTATTAATAATAATCTATACCCTTATCCTGCTGAAACCCAATTACCAATTACCAATGAACTTGGAACCAGCAATTCCAGAACCTATAATTCACACCCAACCTCTAGGAATGGACGAGTGGTGGACCAATGATTGGCAGTTCCAAAACCTACTCAACAGTCCTTATTCCTTTCTTCCTCAATTTGACCCAGAACCTATACCCAATCTACCTATGAGCAATGAGAATTTAGCTGAACTCCGCCACTTTGGCGAGGAGTTAATGGATGCAGGAAATAGGATCAGGGAAGTAGGAGAACAGATCTCCTGGAAGTATGATGAGAGGGAACGCCGTTACTAAAATATCAACTGACAAGGGATAAGGGGTTTATGAGACTGTGGTTGTATAATAGCAATAATAATACAATCATGTGAAATAACCTAAAAATAAAACTTTGTAAGATAATGGTGTGTATTGATGCATACTATAAAATATATAAAATGGGAATCAAGAAATTGATAGTTTTGGCTATATTTGTGTTATGAACTTTGTATAATTGTTTTGTGTATGATTATTATTTATTGGATACTAATAAATTATATATATTAATTATCAGATGGAAAATGCTAATAATGAACCAGTTAATGAGATTAATCAATCTGAGCAACATCCGGGGGATCAATATATGACTAGACAAGATATAGAAAATATCGTTGCTCAAGGGATAGCCAATGCTATTCCAGCAATCGTTGCTACAGTTAGAAATCCAATCGAACCGCAACAAATCATTCCTAGCAAACGTATTTCTGAAGATAACTTCAGTAATAGCGTAAACGGAGGCAATAATCATACTAATCATGATAATGAACCACGGCAAGCTCCGCTCCCTAAGAAAATGAAAGCTGCAACACCTGGTTGCACTTACAAAGAATTTCTTGCTTGTAAACCCGCTGAATATGCAGGCAATGAAGGAGCGACTGAGGCACTGCGTTGGTTAGAGAAAACCGAGGCAGTAATTGCAATAAGTAAATGTGACAAGGACGACAAGGTCATGTACGCGTCAAATCTTTTTAAAGAAGGGGCGCTAGAATGGTGGAACACGGTGTTACAAGCTAAAGGAAGAAATAGGGCTTATGCCATGAACTGGGAAGAATTTAAAGGTCTTGTAGAAAGAAAATTCTGTCCCGAATATGAAAAAGATCAAATGGCAAATAAGTTCCTAAACCATCGAATGATGGGTGTAGATTGTCGCTGTTATACTTCGACATTCTTTGAATATGCTAGAGTGGTACCAACACTGGCTTCGCCAGAACCAGTACTCATTTCTCGCTATATTTGGGGATTGATTAGTGAAATCCGCAATATCGTTAAAGCTGTGAGACCTCGCACTATTGACGATGCGGTAGAATTAGCTAACACCCTAACTGATGAACTAGTGCGCACAAGAGATGATAACAGGAAAAAGGAACTGGCTCAGAAAATTACCCAAGGATTTCGTACGGGTAATAATAACAGCTTCAAGAGAAGAGGAACAGGGCAATCTTCAAATCTGCCGTTTTGCAGGAATTGCAGAAAGAAATATTTTGGAAGATGTAGTGTAACCTGTAATTTTTGTAAAATGGTAGGACATCGTGAAGAAAACTGCAGAAAGAAAACCATAGTCTGCTATAACTGTGGAGAAGCTGGGCATTTCAAAACAGAATGTCCTAAATTGTTCAAACCAGCAGACAACAAAGCCAAGACAGCCGATGGAGCAACTAAAAAGAATGTCAGAGCATTCCAGCTGACTACTCAAGAAGCAGAACTTATTCCAGATGTGATAGCTGGTACGTTCTTAGTTCATAACATTTACGCCAAAGTATTATTTGACTCTGGTGCAAACCAAAGTTTTATCAATACTTCATTCTGCCAAGCTCTTAATTTACCCTTAACCAACCTTAGGCAGATTTTTACAGTCGAAACGGCAGACGAAAATTCTGTTAGCATAGATAAAGTTTTGCAAAAGGAAAATATAGAATTTTCAGGTCATAAATTCTTTGCAAACCTATTACCTATGAAATTAGCCGAATTTGATGTTGTGTTAGGAATGGATTGGTTAGTAGCCAACCATGCTCGAATTCTTTGTGATCAGAATTCCATAGAAATTCAAGCACCCACCGGAGAAGTAAATATGATTACAGGAGATAAACCACGTAAGCCCATGAAGTTCATATCAGTAATGAAAGTTGCTAGTTATGAACGAAAGCAAGGAATAGTATATATGATTTCAGTAATCATTAGTACTAAGGGTAAAGAACCTAAGGAAATACCAGTAGTCTCAGAATACCCAGATGTATTCCCAGAAGATTTACTAGGATTACCACCAGATAGGGAGGTAGAATTTAGAATTCATTTAATTCCCAGAACTATACCGATAGCCAAGGCTCCTTATCGATTAGCACCCACAGAAATGTTAGAACTGAAAAAGCAATTAGATGAATTACTAAGTAAAGGTTTCATACAACCTAGTTCATCCTCGTGGGGAGCACCAGTGTTATTTGTGAAAAAGAAGGATGGTTCGATGAGAATGTGTATTGATTATAGAGAATTGAATAAGGTTACAATTAAGAATCGATACCCATTACCTAGGATTGATGATCTTTTCGATCAACTTTAAGGAGCTAGATATTTTTCTAAGATAGATTTACGCTTCGGATATCATCAATTGAAGGTACAAGAAGAGGACATACCTAAAACTGCTTTCAGAACTAGGTATGGTCATTACGAGTTTACAGTCATGCCCTTCGGATTAACGAATGCACCTGCAGCATTCATGGACAAGATGAATAGAATCTGTAAACCGTATTTGGATAAATTTGTAATTGTTTTTATCGACGATATACTTATTTATTCCAAAAGTCAAGACGAACATTGTCAGCACTTGCATGCACTCTTAACTTTGTTAAGAAAAGAAAAGCTTTACGCCAAATTCTCGAAGTGTGAATTTTGGTTGCAAGAAGTGCAATTCTTAGGACACATGGAGAATCATTAAGGTATTCACGTAGATCCTGCTAAGATAGAAGCAATTACCAAATGGAAGGTTCCCCAATCCGCAATGGAAATTAGAAGTTTTATAGGTTTAGCCGGATATTATAGACGGTTTATCAAAGATTTTTCCAAGATAGCTGTACCATTAACTAAGCTAACCTGTAAAGCAGTTAAGTTTGAATGGGGACCTAAGCAAGAAGAAGCCTTTAGGATTCTAAAACAGAAATTAACAAATGCTCCAATCCTAGCTTTGCCAGAAGGAACTGAAGATTTTGAAGTTTACTGCGATGCTTCAAAACTAGGATTAGGATGTGTGCTAATGCAACGAAAGAAGGTAATTGCGTATGCTTCAAGACAATTGAAAAAGCACGAGGAAAATTATACAACTCATGACTTAGAGTTAGGCGCCGTAATTTTTGCTCTTAAGATTTGGAGACATTATCTGTACGGAAGTAAATTTACTATCTATACAGATCATAAAAGTTTAAGATATATATTCGGGCAAAAAGAGTTAAACATGAGGCAAAGGAGATGGATGGAAATCCTAAGTGACTATGACTGTGATATTCAGTATCACGAAGGAAAGGCAAATGTAGTTGCAGATGCCTTAAGTCGTAAGTATCATGAAAAGCCAAAGCGAGTCCGTGCTCTTAGGTTAAATCTACAGTTAGATTTAATGGAACAATTGAAGAATATTCAAGAAACAACAATCAAGGATGATGCTGAAGGAATGAAGGGACGAATAAAAGAATTAGAACAAGGAGCTGATGGAATTTGGAGATTCCACAAAAGAAGAATATGGGTACCTAAGCAGGGAGAATTAAAAAATAAGATTTTAGAAGAAGCCCATAAATCTAGGTATACCATACACCCTAGAAACAATAAGATGTACCAAGATTTAAGAAATAACTTTTGGTGGATAGGAATGAAAAAGGATATAGCTCGATATGTTTCTAAGTGTCTTACTTGTTCACAAGTTAAGGCAGAACATCAGAAACCTTTAGGTCTATTACAACAACTAGAAATGCCTGTATGGAAATGGGAACTCATAACAATGGATTTTGTTACTAAGTTACCCAAAACCAGAAAAGGTAATGATGCGATTTGGGTAATTGTGGATCAATTAACCAAATCAGCTCATTTTCTACCCATGAAGGAAACCTTTAGCATGGAAAGGTTAGCAAAGTTGTATGTAGATGAAGTCGTATCCCTACATGGACTTCCACTCTCCATTGTATCAGATAGGGATAGTCGTTTCACTTCACATTTTTGGACAAGTTTCCAAGAAGCAATGGGAACTCGACTAAACCTAAGTACTGCATATCATCCTCAGACAGACGGGAAAAGTGAATGGACAATCCAAACTCTAGAAGACATGCTCCGAGCATGTGTAATAGATTTTGGTGGGAATTGGGACGACCATTTACCATTAATTGAATTCTCCTATAACAATAGTTATCATTCAAGTATTGAAACTGCCCCATTCGAGGCACTGTATGGAAGAAAGTACAGAACTTCAGTTTGTTGGGCAGAAATAGGAGAAAGTCAATTATCAGGTCCGGAGATAGTGCAAGAAACGACCGACAAGATTACTCAAATCAAGGAAAGATTGAAGACAACTCGAGATCGCCAAAAGAGTTATGCAGACAATAGATGCAAGCCACTAGAATTTCAAGTTGGAGATAAAGTACTTTTGAAAGTTTCACCTTGGAAAGGAGTAGTTCGATTCGGTAAGAAAGGAAAGCTAAGTCCAAGATACGTAGGACCATTTCCAGTGATCCAACGTATAGGACCAGTTGCTTATCGTTTACAACTACCAGAAGAATTAGCTGGAGTACATGATGTATTTCATGTATCCATGTTGGTGAATACATCTGTCGTCTTTATCTTATATCGAGTCTTAGTTGCTTGAAACTGTCATTGGGGGTTTAGCTTGAAACTGTCATTGGGGGTTTAGCTTGAAACTGTCATTGAGGGTTTAGCTTGAAACTGTCATTGGGGGTTTAGCTTGAAACTGTCATTGAGGGTTTAGCTTGAAACTGTCATGTCATCTTCAAGCTAAACCTAGAATAGTATAAATAGGGGAGTGGTCTTGTCATTTGTAACGAATTCCAGATTTGATACCGAGGTGCTGCCGGTGTTCCTTGTGATTGTAATCGATAGTAAATCAATACACAAGAGGTTTATAGTGATATTCAAGCTGTTTTCACATCCGTTTCTTAGTTTCCGCCTCTGAAACAGACTAGAGCTCTTTCGAACGACTCATTCAGGTCGCGATTCGATCCTACAAGTGATATTCAAGCTGTTTCGACATTGGTTTCTTAGTTTCCGCCTCTGAAACTGATAAAATCTCTTCTGAACGACTCGTTCGGGTCACAAAACGATCCTACAAGTGGTATCAGAGCTCAGGAGGAAGAGATCTTGCAAAAACAGCCTGTTTTCGTCTCTTTTTCTGATTTCTACACCATTCTTTTCAAAATTAAAAATTTTTCACGGATAAAATCGGCTCAAATTCACACATCTTGTGCGTAATCATGTATTAACAAACCCTTGAGAATTTCAGCTTAAAATTCGAAGTAAAACCTGTAAAAATGACCTGAAAACCTGGTTTAGCTTGAACGAACAGTTGGCTTTAGCTTGAAAATTTCAGGTTTAGCTTGAACTTTGCTGAGGTTTCGCTTGAATCACAAGCTTTAGCTTGAAAATTTCAGGTTTAGCTTGAACATTTCATCAGGTTTAGCTTGAACATTCCATCAGGTTTCCCTTAAACATTCCATCAGGTTTAGCTTGAACATTCCATCAGGTTTAGCTTGAACATTTCATCAGGTTTCGCTTGAAAGTGTGTTTTGAGTGAAATTTGTCGGGATTGTTTGAAAAATGGCAGAAATTTTTGATGAAAAAGAAAATGATCGTATTAAACGATTAAATGATGGATATGGTTGGTATAGTAGTTATGAACAAGATGATAAAAGGATTTGGATTATGCGACTTGAAAATTTTATGTGTAAAAAGAATGAAACAGTGGAGGAGTTGGAAATCAGATTCAACTATTTACTGGACAAACTGAAAATATATGAGATAAAGTTGACAGATGCTGAAAAAATATCAAAGCTTGCAGATGCATTACCTGCAGAATGGGATGATTGTTTGAAAAATCTTAAAGGAGATTCTGGATTTTCTGGGTTCTCAAAATTACATCCAAAAGATTTTATCAAAAAGCTCAAAGAACATGATTATGAAAACTATAAGAAAAAAAGAGAATTGATTGATAAAATAAAAGGAAATCTAGATAAAATGAGTTTGGATGTAATTGTTGAAATAAACAGAAGAGTTTGTGTATGTCTTGCAGCAAAAAGTGTCATGAAATACGACATTAAGAGGGGTTTTTATATCGATGAGAATGCGAATCCTCTTAATTTCGTTAATTTTTTTTGTGCAGGATCATTCAAGACAAGAACAAAGGAAGTTCCAAAAAATGAAGAATTTGTGAAGAATGAATCTTCAAGTTATGCATCAGTGTGCTCTAAATGTGATAAACTTGAAGCTGACAATGGCAAACTCTTGAAAGATGTGGAAAGTTTGACATTGGAAGTCAAAAAGTTGAAGGATGAGAAGCAAACTGATGTTAAACAGATTCTTATTTTGCAGGAAATTTGTGAGAAGCAAAAATCTGAAAATGTTAAACTGTTAAATGACTTGAACAGTTTGACATCAGAAAACTAGAATTTCAAAGTCAAATAAAAATTTTAGAAGATGAGAGAGATATGTTTGGTAAAAACAATCTTGAAAAACAAATTGCAATCAATTCTAATCTTGAAAAGATTATTCGACTTGAAAAAGAGGCAGAATGTGCTCAAAAGAAAATCAATGAATGAGAAGAAAAGTTGAAGGTTTTTGTGAATACTTCAACTATTCCTTGCCCAAAACCTTTAAATTCTGTTCCAATAAGTGACGATGTCACAAACTATGATAAAGTCATAGTTGAAGATTGCGATGAGAAATCTGATGATGAAAATGAAAAAATGAAGAAAAAGAATTTATTTTTGAAATTAAAAGAAAAGTTTCAAGAAACTGCTCCACAATCAACTGAAAAGGGAGAATGCTCTAAGCAAAAACCTTTGAAGAAGAAAGTGGAACAAAAACAAAAAGAGAAAATTTTGAAAAATGTTCAAAAAGAAAATAAAAGTTCATCAGATCAATCATCCAATCGTAATAAAAAATTACAAAAAGTAAAAAATGAAAATTCAAAAATTGTTGGTAATGAGTGGTGCAGGTCGGACCATAGTGCTCAAAAGCCAAATCCAGCAAACAAGAGGAGGAAAGATTATCACCAAGCCAAACAGTGCTTTGATCTAAATGTTTGGACTGAAAATGGTGATTGGTACGATAACAGAGTGTGTTACAGATGCGGCTATCAAGGACTCATTGCTGTTAACTGCCAGAGTTGGAGTTTTGAGACGAGGAGATGCTTTAACTGCAACATCATTGGCCATATTGCTAGAGATTGCTCAATGAGATCAATGAGAAGATCGAGGGCTGAATCTCAGAGGCAGGTGAAGAAACCAGTCAATGTCAAGCCCAAAGAACAGAAGGTTCAAGAACCTAAAGTTCAAGAAAAGAAAGTGAAACTTTCTCAGGGACAAAAAGACAGACTGAGGAAGAAGAGGAAGAAGGCCAAAGAGTATCTAGAGAAGATTTTGTCCTCGGATACAACTGGTAAAACAGATAAAAGTTCTGATAAATCATCTTGCTCGCCAAAGAATGACAAATCAAGCAAAACGAATTCATCAGATACAAATCTGAGGACAGAGAAGAGAGTAAAGAAAAAGAAAGTTGCTGGTGATGAATTTGTTTCTCCGGAAACAAAGGAGCCAGTTGTTGGTGATGAATCTGACTCATCAAAGTCAGACAAGCCACATTCAGGCAATGAATCTGGTATGGTAAAACCAGAAGAGCCACGTGTTGAGGTAAAAAATGAGAATTCTGGTCTAACAATGGATGATGCAAATTTTCCTCCATTGTTGAACAAGAATTCAAAATCACCCAAGGACCGTCAGGCTTGGGTGAATCTGTTTAAATGAAAAAACTGACTTGCCGGAGCTTCCAGGTTGGTAAGTGTGGAGCATGAATCGACATCTTTCTTGAGAAATGTTTAATCAAGGACATTAAGTTGTACTTGATTTAACTTTCGTACAAGTGGTTAAAGAAAACAAGGTGATGAATGAAACCCTGAATTTGTGAAATGATACGCAAAACTAATTTTCCGGAAAAACCATTTTGATTAAAACAAACTTAAGTGTTTTTTAAATCACCATGGGAAAATGTCTTGTTGTCAGGGGGAGTTCTGATTGTTTAAGCCAAGTGAATGGAGAATTGAAGTAATTCTCATCATGTTGTCAAGTTTGTATAGTTGGTTTTCAAAGTTTCCCAGAAAATCAAAATTGAGACATATTTTGATTTTAGGGGGAGTAAAAATTTTAAAAAATTAGAAAATTTGAAAATTTCAAAAACATTGTAAAATGAAAAATGAGTTTTGTTGTAAAAAGAGGAAATTACAGTAGATCAGTTGGACTGTCACAGCATGCTAAAGAAATGGAAAGATAAAATGTGATAAGCGATCTCACTAAAGATGTGACGATAGGCTCAGCTAGACTAGTAGATTTGCGATAACGATACAAACCTAAATGAAAAAGCCTAGTTCTAGTGGGAAACATGATTGAAAGCATAGTACTTAGTTTTGTCCTTCTTGATTGTGTGCCTACTCAGTAATCGCTGATTGTCGAAAGACATAAAACTGGTTAAGTTTGTGAACTTTCACAACTTTACTGAAAAATCGCTGTGATTGTGCATTTCATTTTGCAAAGATTTAAACTTGTCTTATTTCTTTATTTTGTTTAAGCATTGGACATCCTCTGCGTATACGTGAGTATCGACCTGGATGTTATTGCCTAAACGTTCTGCTTTATTTTCTTTGGTGTTTCGTTTAAGCTTTGGATCACCTCTGCGTATACGGAAGTATCGACCTGGTGGTTAAAGCCTAAACAACTTCAACTTGTTTTATTTTTCTTATTTTGTTTAAACATTGGACTTTCTTTGCGTATACGGAAGTGTCGACCTGATTGTTAATGTTTAAACATTCTGCTTTATTTTCGCACAAATCACAGTTGATAAAAGTTTAAAGGCATTACTTGAGACAGTGTATTGCATGATGAGGGGATATGCTGAAATCGTGGGGTCCATAAGGACTTAGTGCAAAATTAATATACTTTAACGTATCGGTAAGCATTTCGAAAGTTTTTAGATTGAGTTTATGTGGACAACAATATCGTCAATCAACGTGAATCGTTTAAAACTGAAAATGTTTAAAGCTTAACGGTGCTAGTGATTGGTCACATAAACTGATATGATCCTCTTACACAAACTCACAAAAATAGTGTCTGTAAATAGTTCTTTATTGCATTTCATTCTATTCAAAAATCCAAAAAGATTTTGGTGTGTTTTAGCATAAATTTTGAAAAATACAAAAAGATTTTTGACAACTGATGTTGAAGAGCTGATTTTCAAAATTTCAAGTGCTGAACATGATGAACAGGGTTGGGAGTGAGTGCTTAAATGAAGGAATTTGATTTGAAAAAAAAATTTGATTAGTTAATCAAGATCATTAATTTGAACTTGATGTAACTATTTCCAGTAAGTTTTTTTCTTATTGTTTTAAGTAAAAACTTATGTGGTGGTGAGAAAATTTGTGCAGGAGATGAATTGAACATAATTAAAGCCAGGGATTGATCTCAAGGTGATAGCTAATTCCAGACGGCGATCCCATCATGATGAGAGGGGGAGTCTGACGAGGTTAGAGCCTAAGAGAAGATCCTGGTATATGTTAAGAAAGAAAAGAGACTGAAGATGCAAAGACTCGACACTTACGACTCGTCAACATCTGAGGGGAAGTCTGTTGGTGCATACATCTGTCGTCTTTGTCTTATATCGAGTCTTAGTTGCTTGAAACTGTCATTGGGGGTTTAGCTTGAAACTGTCATTGGGGGTTTAGCTTGAAACTGTCATTGGGGGTTTAACTTGAAACTTGTTGATGCATATTTTGTGGACACGACTCGGCTCGGTTCAACTCGGCTCAGTTCGATTTGGTCTCGACTTGAAGACACGAAGATCAAGACAAAGCTGCTTGTGTCTGTACTTTGTCTGTAATGTGTCATGATACAAAACGATGTCTTGTGTTAGATTTGTTTATATGTGCGTTCGATGTAAGTTTGACCAGTCAACCATCCTCCGGTTTGACTTGGACAAACAGTTAGCACATTGGTTGAAACATGCTTATGTCGAAGGATGTCATCGAAGGATGGTTTGTATCCTTCGATGACCTCGAAAGATAATGTCATTCGATAGATACAGATGGACCTCGAAGGATATCATCCTTCGAGGTATGTATGGATCTTTCGGTAGAATTTCTGGTCGATAGATGATCCTTCGACCAGATTACCTTATCCTTCGAGCATGTTAGCTGTGTCGGGTATAAATACCCATGTGTTGTGTTCATTTTAGTTAGGAGGTTATTGTGAAGAGAGAACACTTAGAGAGCGTTCTGCTGAAAACACACACACACACACGTTTGAGAGAGTTTATAGAGCACATCTGTAAACATTGAGCTTGTAACTGGACCCTTCATTCGTATTAATACAAGTGGTGTTAATCGGTGAACTTTGTGTGTCGTGCTTTTGCATGTTCTATCTCGGTTTGCATGCTAGCTTGGATTCCGCACTCGCTAGTGTGTTCGTATACAAGGATTGGGCGACTAGATCCTCCCCTAGCCGGACCTACAAGTGGTATCAGAGCCTTAGCTCTTCTCCTTGTTAAAACCGAGTGTTTTAGAGTGTGTTTCGGATTTTTGGAGTTCATATCTTTCTGAAAAATCTGCTTTAAAACTTCGAAAATCTGCATGTTTTGCTAGAAGTTCTTATAAAAACCTTGTTGTTCTTCATTTTCACATATTAAACATTGGTTTTTATTGAAGTTTCGGCCAAAACTCGTGTTCGGCAGTGTCGGTTTATCAGAAAATTCAAATTTTCTGGGTTTGTTCTTGGTATCTTCATCATATCTTCAAGTGTTCTTCAAAGTGTTACATTATTTTGATCTTGTTCCATTATTTTCGAAAGTTGTTTGTGTTGGGAAGGGAACCAAATCTGGGTTGGCAGAAAGTAAGGTCTGACCATACCTTCTGTTTTCTGCCTTCTGCCGAAAGTTTCTACCAACTTGTCACCTTTTTCACCAACCCGTCACATTTGTCAACTGTGTCAGAGCTCATCGAAAGATATCCTTCGGAGTCGAAAGTTCATCTTTCGATCAAGGAGGTTCGACAGAAACCCATCCTTCGAGCATCTTTCGAAGTCAGTGAGTTATCTTTCGAGCCAAGGAATCTTTTCGAAGGATATATTGTTCGAGCTACTGTTACTTTTCGAAAGATAAGGATCCTTCGTCTTGGAGAATCTTTCGAAGTCTTTGTTCGAAATTCAACAGTGATCTTTCGAACACTGTTGATCCTTCGAACAGGTGTCTGTCTTTCGAACAAGTGTTGATCTTTCGATCCTTATTTGTTTAAGTTTAACAGTTTGTGCTTTTCAGGTCTTTCGATCAGAGATCTTTCGGCTGTTTGTTTCTCTTAAACATTTTAATATAGTTTGTGAAAATTAATTTTTTTAAAAATCAATTTTCACTTAATATATTAATTTTTATAAAATGGGAACAAACGGTGAGTGGTGGACTCAATTAACTTCGACTCCACAATCATCAGCTACACAACCTGAGCCAGAGTTTGACAAAAATGCATTCTTGCGAGCTATTGCCCCAACTCAAGCTGCAATGATAACTGCAAATCAATGGGCATTGGTCACAAATCAAAGCAGCAGCATTCAATCTATGATGCAGAACGACAGTGAAACTGGTACAAGCACAAAACCGCCAAAGTTAAATCACATCAATGATTGGGGATGGTGGAAAGAAAGGTTGAGAACTTATGTTCAGGGGCAAGGTCAAGATCTATGGATGTGTTTCTTCACTCCATTTGAAAACGAGTTGGAAGTTGCAGGATCAAATCCAGAAACTTACAGCACTTTGTCCGATGTAGATAAGAAGAAGATTGAGTTAGAAAAGAAAGCATTCATGATTCTCACACAAGCTCTTAACAGAGACATTTACCACCAGTTTGTTTATTGCACTACTACTAAAAGCTTGTGGGATATGCTCACGTTAAGATGTGAAGGAAATGCTCAATCAAGAAAGATCAAGCAAGATTTGCTGAAGAAAGAATTTGAAGGATTTACGTGTATGGAGAATGAGACTTTGGCAGATTTATCTACAAGGTTTCATCACTTGTTGAGCGAGATGTTTGCTTTTAAAGTCAATGCCACTCCACAAGAAATGACGAAGAGATTTGCTGATAGCTTACCAGCAAAGTGGAGCAGTTATCTTGAAATCCTTAAAGAAAATGGTGTTTTAGACACAATCACCGTTTATGATTTAATTCAAAAATTGGAGAACAAGGATGTAGAAGAAAAACTGAAGGCAAAAAGAACACTAACTCCTCAAAGTCCAGAGATGTATTTTGGGATTGCAGGAGGCATCAGTGGAGAAAAACCAGCATCTCAACACGCGAAGCTTCAAACAGCTTTCGTCTCAAACACTGGACCATCAACAACAGATCAGTTTGATCCTTCAGCATACTTGATGTATCCAAGACAAGATGTAAAACCGACAGCTCCTCAGCAACAACCGCAACAGCAAGGGTTTTATGGAAGCTCTTCAAACTTTCAAGCCACTTCCAATCCAAACACAGTCAGATTAGACACTTCCAACTTTTCCAAAGTCAGTGTCGAAATAGCCAAGGAGCATATGGAGATGTTGAATACCTTGGTTAGTGCTTATTGTGGATTGATCGCAGGTCAGATTGGGAATATCAATCTAACTAATGAAGATTATCAGCAAGTGGATAGAGATGAGTTTGAAATGATGGATATTAAATGGGCTCTTGCTAGTGCAATTCGAAGAGCAAAGGAGTTTATGGAAAGGACCGGGAGAACCAACTTGGAAAGCAAGAAAGACACCAAGTATGGGTTCGACAAGCAAGCTGTGACCTGCTTTAACTGTGGTGAACGCGGTCATTTCAAAAGGGAATGCACAAGACCAGCTCAGCATGGAAACCAAAATCCCTTCAGAAATCAAGGCAACCAGCAGAACCAGAACAGGAACAATGTTCGTACGTTGGTACCTGTCAACAACCAAAGCCAACCAGGGTCATCAAATGCCAACCGGGGACTCGTGGTTCAAATAGATGAAGGTTGTGATTGGTCGCTTCAGCTTGGAGAAGGAGGAAATGGTGGAACAGCATGTTATGCTAAGGTGACTGAGAAGGTTGTAGAACCCGCGTCTGCTGGTGAATCTTCGGAAGATGAAGATAGTTCGGGTTATAGTGGGAGCATGGATGGGGAATCACTTGATGCTGGTGATTTATCAAGTGATGCTTTAGATTTGAAGGTTGATGAACTTTTGGCTGAAGCTGAAGTATTATGCAAGAGGAGATCTATTCTCTGCTAGAAATCTGCTGGAACTTCCGAGAAGCTTGCTAAGTTCTTCTCTGAAGATGGATCTTTTTCTTTCCATTCAGCCTTTACGGCTAATGTCGACAGTTCATCAGGTCAGGTAAGTGTTGATGAACCCACTGTAGTTAGCTGTGAAAATTGTGATAGTTTAAAGGTTAAATATGCTGAACAGGAAAGTAAATTTGAAGTCACACACAAACACAATCAAGAATTGATTGTTGATCTTTCTAAAGCAACTGAAGCTAACTTGTTTTTAACCAGAAATGAAAAGGAGTTTAAAGCAACAATTGCGTCATTAAAACATGATGTTTCTGAATTACAAAGGGCTGTTTTAAGAAAACAACATGTTAACAATGATTTAATCGACACAATTGAAAAGCAAATGGTAGAGTTAGCAACAGCTAGATGTGAATGTGAGACAATTAAACAGAAATTGGAAAGCTATTCCAATTCCCGCTATGTTTTGGATCACATTATTGACGTTCAGAAGAAAAAGGGGGATAGGAAGTGTAATGGATTCAAATCATGTCCTCCCCCAATGAATCACAATTACTCCAAATTGCCTGATGACGAGGATATGCCCCGTTTTGAACCTACAGTGCCACTCAATCTAGATGATTTTGCAGCAGGCCTCGGGTTCACAACTGGTACATCATCCTCTGGTCAATCCGAATCTGAATCTGAGAATGTGACAGATTCATCGTGTGTTAAGGAACAGAGTCCTCCCACTGTTGAGGATACTGACTCTTCGGATGATGAATCTGACTCATCGGATGATGAATCAATAAAAATTGTGAATCAACAGTCTAACTTGGTTACAACAGAAATTCCAATTGAGAATCACATCTTGTGTGATCCACCAGTGGAACCGAGTAAGACTGAAATGTCAAAAGGAATGGAGTCCCTTGCCTCTAGTTGTGAAGGGAATAACTTGTTGTACACGCTCAAAGGAGATGACAAAATCTACTCTAACAAAGATTTTCCAATTAAAAATGTAAATCAAGATTTAATTGAGCAAATTTTTGAAGGATGTATTGAAAAGTTTTTGGGGAACAAAAGTGGCAAAGTTACCGTCACTCAATGTGATCCAATTCCGTGTGAACAAATTAGAAAACAATACGGAAACCAAAAACCACCAGTTGAGCGAAAACAACAAGTGAACTCCGGGAAAGGTAAGACACAGGGAAAGAAGGCTCAGAACAAGAATGTTCAAGCACCTAAGGTTCAACAGCAAAAGGTGCAAAACAAAAGAGCTCCTGTTAAGAAAAGAGAACCGAAAGTGAACTTTGTTGGATCAACGGGTACAGATAAACTTGAAACATTTCAGGATAAATCTAACATTGATTTTATAAAACAAGTTAGAATTTTGAAACGAAATGATCAGAATAATTACACCCAACACACAAAGGGATGTGATTTAGGTCCAAGTACATCTAGATCACAAAGTTCATTGTCGGGTTCTTCGACTGGTCATCAACATGTTTCTCCGAGGTTTGTAGAGCGGAGAATGTGTTTTGAGTGTGGCACAATTGGGCATATTGTAAGATACTGCCCATACCTGCAAAAGTTGAAGGCTCCCCAAGAAAACAATTACCAAAAACGATCAGTTTCCCCGAAACAAGACCCGCGTGTCTTGAAAGAAAGGGAAAAGAAGTTGAAACAAAAGAATCAAAAGGTAATTGAAAAGGCCTTAAACGCAAAGGTGAAAGAAGAAAAACCTGTTCAAGCAAAACCTAAAATGGAAAAACCAGTAAATGCAAAAACAATTAATACAAATACTGGTAAAGGACAAACAGCTTGGAAACCAAAACAGGTAATTCAGTCAGGGGGAGCACCGCAGGTTCTTTTTCCTAATCATCAGGAGATTGAGATCACCTTCCTTGATGATCAAGGACGACCCAAGTCCACAAAGGCTTGGGTCCCCCTCTCCAACTAATCTTTGAGTGAGTGTGCAGAATGTTCCAGGAGGAACTATCGATAGTCGTAAGATTGTTGATAGTGGAGTGTCCATGCACAAAACAGGCGACAGAAGAAATTGTTGCCTGTGTTGGAGAGAAGAAAAGAAAATGAAAAAGAAAACAGAAATGTCCGTTGAAAGAGTTTGAAAAGCATCGACAAAAATGCAAAGCCTTTTACAATCAAGCTTTGATCGGGTCCCCAGGATAGATTCAATCAAAATGTACGCACCTGCAGCACGTCAGAAGTTCAAAATCAACAAGATGAACGTGCAGTGTACATTTCTTCGTGGTGTGATTGAAGAAAATGTGTTTGTTGAACAAACCAACTGGGTGTGCGGATGCCTTGGCATGGGTTGAACAACCGCACACTACTTCTGAAAGAGAAAGACAAAAACCTTCGCTGGTGAAATGTGGAAGACCAGTCGGACCCAAAGGTTTATGATCTTGTTGCTGTCAAGAGACTTCTCAGTAGCTACAAAGAATCGACTTTGAAATCCACACCGGGTGGATATCCAGTTTGGGAGAGCACTCAGATTCCTTGCAATGCACAAAGCAGTTGCAGGATACGGTTTTTAAAATTCTAATCTCTCCTTTACTTGTCGATATTTAAGCTGCTTTATGAATTTGTATTATCTCGTACAGCACTCTTTGGCCAGACAATGCTGTCATGGTCCACACCGCAAACCGACATGCCAACTGATTTTTCCAAAATTCGATAAATCTTTTCAGATTAAAAATTAATTTTGGTAAACGGCATTGAGGTAAAACATGAGTTCACCAACATCGGAAAGTCAATTTTGTAAATACCTTTGTGTTTTTAAATTTTATCTTAGTTTGTTGATTTTAGGGGGAGTAAATCCAAAATTTGAAAAATCCAAAAACATCGAAAAATTTCAAAAGCACAAAAACAATAGAAAAACAAAAATGAGTTTCCTGGCGAGAAAAAGAGAAAATGATAGTACATCAGTGGTCTGTCCAAACCTCTTTAAACCTAAAAATGAAAAGCGATAAGCAGCTCTATATAAGATGTATCGGTAGGCTCACAATCATTTTAAAGTGTGCAGGGTGATATAAACTTAAATCGACTGAAGATTGGGTGGGAACCATTCATTGGCATATGGTCTTAGTACCGAAATTTCGTTTGAGAGATTGCCGAGGTTCTGAGATATTCGGTCTTTATGCTGCTTATCATCTGGGTATCATGGTTGTATCTTTTACCGAAAAATAACGGGGACGCAAGTCTAGATCTTCCATGATACTATACATACGTGTACATATTTCATACTGCATACGACCTCAATAAGTGATAAACAATCACATGTCCATACAAAATAAGTGATAAAATATCACATTTATCCGGGAGTCAAGTTCGTCTCTCTGCTGTACGGAAGTACTGACCTGTTCACGGACTTGCTCCTGTGCCCTCATGCATCGAAAATCAAGTTCCTCATCAATAAGCGATTCTATCACATAGGGCTTGTTTTCAAATCAAAATAAGTGAGAATCTCACATCATATACGGTCAAACAGATGATAATCGGTATACTCACCGGTAAGATGAACCCTCGTGCATACCTTGATACGGGAATGTGTCGTGATGTGGATGAACACCGGTCGGTAAGTATAAATCATACCTTAACGTATCCCCTCGCCATGATTACAAATGATAAGTTGAGCTTATGTGGACAACAATACCGATAATTGTTATAGGATGCTTATCTTAATGTTAACTAATAGAACAACAAGAGCGTTTTGGCGTGACCGTACACTGATATGATTCTCTTACCCTCGAAACTCGCAAAAAGAATGTATGTAGATATTTATTTACTATTTTCAGTTTATGCACTTTGTATATATTTATTTATTGTTCTCCGTCTTTACTTTAAAAAAAAAAATGAAAAATTTCAAAAAGATTTTAGGTGTGTTTTAATATAAACTTTATAAAATCCAAAAAGATTTTGCCTTTAGTTTATTTTTGATTGACTGATGTTGGAACTCGAGTCTATCCTACCCAAAATCCTGATCGTAAGCCGGAAAACAATTGCATCTTCATAAACTGTCGAAGTTAACAAGTTTTGAAAGTTAAAGGACTAACATTGAATATTTTTTTCTAAACTTTCAAACTGTTGTCGGATGGTGTTTGATTGAGATTTGATCTCATATGTGTCATTTGTTAAATGTTAACTATATTCCAAGCAGTTGTTCTCATTATGCGTTTAGCTTTCTTGCATGTGTAGATGCTAAAGGCGAGGAGAACATGTTCGATGACAAGCTTTGGAATGAAGACACGAAGTGGAGGCACTCAAAGGATAAAGTGATCGAGTTGCCGCTGACACTTCATCAACATCACAAGGATCTGAAGAATTGACAAGTCAAAAGATTCACGAGCATGACTCAATGAAGAGTTCAATCTAAGGGGGAGTTTATTGACACACTTCCTAAATGAAAAGGGGAGTTTGTTGATACACTTTCTACTTACGACACGTGAAGACTTTAAAGATCCTCCGACGTGGAAGACATCGAAGTTGAATCTCACGAATAGCGTTGAACCTCACGAGTAGCGTCCAAGGGGGAGTTTGTTGATGCATATTTTGTGGACACGACTCGGCTCGGTTCAACTCGGCTCAGTTCGATTTGGTCTCGACTTGAAGACACGAAGATCAAGACAAAGCTGCTTGTGTCTGTACTTTGTCTGTAATGTGTCATGATACAAAACGATGTCTTGTGTTAGATTTGTTTATATGTGCGTTCGATGTAAGTTTGACCAGTCAACCATCCTCCGGTTTGACTTGGACAAACAGTTAGCACATTGGTTGAAACATGCTTATGTCGAAGGATGTCATCGAAGGATGGTTTGTATCCTTCGATGACCTCGAAAGATAATGTCATTCGATAGATACAGATGGACCTCGAAGGATATCATCCTTCGAGGTATGTATGGATCTTTCGGTAGAATTTCTGGTCGATAGATGATCCTTCGACCAGATTACCTTATCCTTCGAGCATGTTAGCTGTGTCGGGTATAAATACCCATGTGTTGTGTTCATTTTAGTTAGGAGGTTATTGTGAAGAGAGAACACTTAGAGAGCGTTCTGCTGAAAACACACACACACACGTTTGAGAGAGTTTATAGAGCACATCTGTAAACATTGAGCTTGTAACTGGACCCTTCATTCGTATTAATACAAGTGGTGTTAATCGGTGAACTTTGTGTGTCGTGCTTTTGCATGTTCTATCTCGGTTTGCATGCTAGCTTGGATTCCGCACTCGCTAGTGTGTTCGTATACAAGGATTGGGCGACTAGATCCTCCCCTAGCCGGACCTACAAAACTGTCATTGGGGGTTTAGCTTGAAACTGTCATTGAGGGTTTAGCTTGAAACTGTCATGTCATCTTTAAGCTAAACCTAGAATAGTATAAATAGGGGAGTGGTCTTGTCATTTGTAACGAATTCCAGATTTGATACCGAGGTGCTGCCGGAGTTCCTTGTGATTGTAATCGATAGTAAATCAATACACAAGAGGTTTATAGTGATATTCAAGCTGTTTTCACATCCGTTTCTTAGTTTCCGCCTCTGAAACGGACTAGAGCTCTTCCGAACGACTCATTCAGGTCGCGATTCGATCCTACAAGTGATATTCAAGCTGTTTCGACGTCGGTTTCTTAGTTTCCGCCTCTGAAACTGATAAAATCTCTTCTGAACGACTCGTTCGAGTCACAAAACGATCCTACAATCCAACCTCAAGAAATGCTTATCAGATGAATCTTTGGTAGTACCTCTCCAAGATATAGAGTTAAACGAAAAGTTAAAATTTGTTGAGAAACCTCTTCAAATAGAAGACAAAAAGGTAAAGTTTCTCAAGCACAAATGACTAGTGATAGTAAAAGTAAAGTGGGATTCAAAAAGAGGAGCTGAATACACTTGGGAGCTGGAATCAGAGATGAAACGAAAATATCCTTACTTATTTCAGTAAATCTCGAGGACGAGATTTTAAATAAGGTGGGGAGAATGTAAGGACTCTCAAAAATGTCATAAACCAACCCACATTTGGTAACCCGAACCCCTGAAACCATACTATGTATGAAAAACAAAGAAAACTAGAAATATGGTTCTCAGGCGGGCCGCGTAAGAGTAAGCATGGTCTTACGCGGGCCGCCTCAAACTTGTGTTGACCGGATAAGTGTTCCGGAGCCACGTAACAACCACCTGGCTAACCTACTCGTGACTGGTCAAGCCTATTCATAGACTGGGCGGCCACGCGGGCCGCGTAAGGTTGAGCTGAGGATTTACGCGGGCCGCGACAGACCTTAATTTTACCTATAAATAGCCCGTCACTTGCACAATCCACTGGTGTCAAAATCTTTTCGTAAAAACGAATTGATAGCACTCTGAAGTCGAAAATAGCAATTAAATTAGTGAGGCGTTGCTCCGATACCGGGTATTGACTCGATCGCTGATATGATTCAATGTCCGATCGATTAAACTATCCAATGGATGTTTAAGTGCTGCCCACATTAGGGTTTATGCTTTGTCATTCGATGTGAGGGTTTAATCTCGTGAGTTATCGTAAATGCTGTATTAAGTTACTAACCGAGTTGTGTGCATGTTATTAAATTTAGGTTAAAAGGCTAATCAGTAGGCTAGGCTTTGCTTAAATAAATCTGCAATGTGAGTCATTCTCTTTTTATCAAAATTGTTTACAAAAGCATGTTTATTTTCAAAGTTATAATTACAGTGATTAAGTTTATGTAATCACCAAGTTACAACCGGTATGTGGGATTTTGTATACATTACTTGATAACCGTCACTATGGACAACGAGATAGCCAATGAGTGATATGACCATAGTCACAGACTCCATTGGACAATGAGGTTACCGATGGATGGTCAAGTGACAAATACTGTGGGTAGTTGGTTGATATCAGGAAACATTGTAATCTCTCTTAATACTGTAAATTATAACAAATGAGTCGTTTTAGTAAAAAGAATGATTCACTCAGTATTTCCCGCTGACAAAACCTTTTTCAAACATGTTTCAGGTGATCTGTTGTGATCCAGGAAAAGTGCCGCGAAGCACTACAAGTTTAAGGAAGTGGCTCAATATAAAATAAGGAAACATGTTTTGTAAAATAAAAGATTTCTCGGTGAAATCATATGATTGTAAATTACAGGGTTTTATCCCGAATTGTGAAATTAAATAATCGGGAAATTTCAAGTTTAAAAAGATCCTGAAGAAAACTTCCGCTGTTAAATAAATACCACGGGATTTTCTGTCCCGCGGCTCCTGAAACGGGTCAAACCGGGTTGGGGCCCTGACAGGCCAAGGCTATGACATGGGACGAATTTAAGACGCCGTTTCTTAAACATCACAGTCCCAAGGCGGTTATTAACCGAATCAAAGAAGAATTCATGCAGCTTAGACACAAGGGTGAGTCCATCGACAAAATCACGGGATTGTTCATGAATAAGATGAAGTTTTGTGATGAACTGTTGACCAATGAAGAACAGAAGATATATTACTACTACAAAATTTGTGAGCGCCGAGTATAGGGATTTTATGACTCCTTCAAAGTATGAGACCCTTACCGAGATCATAAATGTTGCTCGGGAACGGGAGATTGAATTGAAAAAGCAAGTTGAACAGGGCGAACGATGGGCACATGATGTTAATCCAAGCCCTACTAAGAATGCTCGGACGAATGAAACAGCGAAAAAATCGGACACAAAAGGCGGGTCGCCAAGTTGCAAAATCTGCGGAAAGGGTTATAAAGGCGAGTTTCGCTTCAAGGATAAACCCTGCCCCATATGTCGGAAAACGGGGCATATGGCTTCATCATGCCCGGATAAAGTGACAGTTTGCTACAAGTGCTAACGACCGAGTCACAAAAGTCGGAATGCCCAGAGCTAGTGGGAAAGAATGATGGGCAAGACACGAAAGGTGAAGCCCCGAAAGCAAAGGCTAGATCTTTTTACCTAACCGCCGCAGAAGCAAAAATAGAACCCGAAGTGGTTTCAGGTATATTTGTTGTAAACTCGATTCCTGCACGTGTATTGTTTGATACGGGTGTGAATAAATCCTTTATTTCATATGGGTTTATTCGACATCCTTCATTTGTTCTAACAAAGTTACCTATGCCTTTAGAAGTAGAAATAGGTAATAACAAGATTTTTATCGTTTGTGATATATGTCAAAATTGCAAATTGACCATCGACGACGAAGAGTACTCAATAGACTTGATCCCAATGTCGATAGGAGAATTTCAAGAGATCGTGGGAATGGATTGGTTATCCCGATACCACGCAAAGGTGGCATGTTTCCGGAAGGAGATAAAATTGACGTCTCCTAGCGAAAAGCACGTTACCATATACGGTGAAAAAGGTGGTAACCCTGTGGTATGTACAATGCTAGAGGCTCACAAACTTATGAAACATGGATGCAAAGCATATGTAGTATACGCAAGCGAGTCGGAGAAAGAATCCCCAAAAATCGGAGACATACCCGTAGTACGTGATTGTGAAGATGTGTTCCCAGAAGATTTACCGGGAATACCACCAGAACGGGAGGTAGAGTTTGGAATCGAATTGATTCCAGGCGGAAAACCTGTGGCCAAGGTGCCGTATCGGCTCGCTCCGTCGGAACTACAAGAATTGATGTCTCAAATCCAAGATTTGCTCGACAAGGGGTTTACCCGACCGAGTGTGTCTCCGTGGGGCGCACCAGTACTATTCGTGAAAAAGAAGGACGGAAGTATGCGCATGTGTATTGACTACCGAGAGTTAAACAAACTCACGGTGAAAAATCGATATCCACTTCCAAGAATTGATGACTTATTTGACCATCTACAAGGAGCGAGTTGGTTTTCAAAGATTAACCTCAGATTGGGTTATCGCCAATTAAAGGTCAAGGAGGAAGACGTACCGAAGACGGCCTTTCGTACACGGTACAGGCATTACAAGTTTCTCGTGATGCCCTTTGGGTTGACCAATGCACCCACGACTTTCATGGACCTCATGAACCGGGTTTGCAAACCTATGCTGGATAAGTCGGTAATCGTGTTTATCGATGACATTCTAGTATATTCGAAAAATGAAGCTGAACATGTGTATCATTTGCAAGAAGTGTTAGAGACACTCAGACGAGAAAGCTGTATGCAAAATTCTCAAAGTGCGCTTTCTGGTTACGAGAGTTGCAATTTCTCGGGCATATCATTAGTGCTGACGGGGTACTAGTAGATCTGTCAAAAATAGAAGCCGTGTCAAAATGGAGCACTCCGAAGAATCCTTCAAAAATCCGAAGCTTTTTAGGGCTCGCGGGATATTATCGGAGATTCATACAAGATTTCTCCAAAATTGCCTTACCGTTAACCAAATTGACTCGCAAGTAGGAAAGATTTGTATGGGGCATTGAACAAGAGAAAGCTTTCCAAACACTCAAAGAAAAGTTAACTTACGCTCCGGTATTAACATTCCCGGATGGAGTCGACGACATGGTGGTTTACTCGGATGCGTCACATTCGGGACTTGGATGTGTTTTGATGCAACGAGGCAAGGCCATAGCCTATGCCTCGAGGCAACTGAAAATCCATGAAAAGAAGTACCCGACTCATGACCTTGAGTTAGCAGCAGTGGTATTTGCCTTAAAAATATGGAGGCATTATTTATATAGGGTAAAATGTACTATCTTTACTGACCATAAAAGTTTGAAATACTTGTTCGATCAGAAGGAATTGAACATGAGGCAGAGGCGATGGTTGGAAACAGTCAAGGATTATGATTGTGAGATACATTACCACCCCGGGAAAGCCAATGTAGTGGCGGATGCATTGAGCCAAAAGGCAGACTATGCCCCGATACGGGTACAATCGATGCAGCTTATCGTGACCTCGGGCTTACTAGAACAAATCCGAGAAGCACAAGTTGAAGCAGTGAAGGTGGAAAACTAGAAGAAGGAAAGAATAGTCGGCCAATTTAAGGATCTCATAGATGGCAACAACGGTTTGAAAACACGTTTCGGTAGAATCTGGGTTCCTAACTCGTGTGGAGTTAAAAAGCTTCTACTTGATGAAGCTCACAAATCCCGTTATTCCATTCATCCGGGAGCGACTAAGATGTACAACGACTTGAAACAAGATTATTGGTGGCCCGAAATGAAAAGAGATGTAGTAAAATACGTGGAAAAATGCTTGACATGTTTACAAGTCAAAGCAGAGCACCAAAAACCATACGGTAAACTACAATCATTGGAAATTTCAGTTTGGAAATGGGAACATATTACAATGGACCTATTAACCAAACTACCAAAGACGAACCGCGGATTTGATGCTATATGGGTAGTTGTTGACAGGCTGACAAAGAGTGCTCATTTTATCCCAATACGTGAAACATATATGTCAGAAAAGATGTCCAAAGTATATACTAATGAGATAGTGGCACGCCACAGAGTACCGGTATCCATCGTGTCCGATAGAGATACCAGATTCACTTCAAATTTTTGGAGGGATTTCCAAGAGCAAATGGGGACGAATTTGTTCATTAGCACCGCGTACCATCCTCAGACGGATGGACAGAGCGAAAGAATAATACAGACATTGGAAGACATGCTACGGGCATGTATTATCGACTTCGAAGGTAGTTGGGATGTTCATCTACCACTGGTCAAATTTTCCTATAATAACAGTTACCATGCTAGTATCGGTACGGCTCCGTACGAAATGCTTTACGGTAGAAGATGCCGGACCCCAGTGTGTTGGGATGAGGTGGGTCCACGTGAACTCGCCCATAAAGATATAGTTCGAGCCACTAATGAGAAGATTGATATGGTTCGGGCACACTTGAAAGCGGCTCAAGACAGACAAAAGTCGTATGCGGACAAAAGGAGAAGACCGATCGAGTTTCAGGTTGGCGACAAGGTCATGCTTAAGGTATCCCCATGGAAGGGAATTATCCGGTTCAGAAAAAGAGGAAAATTAAGCCCGATATTTATTGGGCCATTTAAAATTATCGAACGAGTAGGAAAGGTAGCATACCGCCTTGATCTACCAGAAGAATTAAGCAGAATTCATAGCACATTCCATGTGTCACATCTTCGGAAATGTCTAGCTGACGAAACAGTTTATATCCACTACGATGACATCAAGGTGGATCATAGCCTTAACTATGTGGTGAAGCCGATTGCGATTTTGGATCGTAAGGTGAAAAGCCTAAGGAAGAAAGAGATTAACAAAGTAAAGGTCAAGTGGGAGCACAGAAAGGGCTCGGATACCTCATGGGAATCCGAGGAGGAGATGCAATGACTCTACCCTACATTATTCGGTACGTAATCTGGTTTCGGGACAAAACCCTTTTACGGGGGGTGGACTTGTAACACCCCAGAATTAATAAAACTTTAAATCAGACTTATAAAGTATTAATCAAACAAGAACCAACTAACTAGGAATTTATAAGCCAGTTAGTTACGAGTCTAGAAGTGGCATATAATAAGGTTAAAACATCTAAACTATAAGGTAAACAAAAGTTAAGGGACTAAACTGGTAAAAACTGAAACTTGAATGTTAAAATAGCAAATAACGCACCAAACACACATATGTGCGTGTCTGGGTCGAACAAAACAAGAGGGTGATCAGGGGTTTCCTCTTCAAATCCTAATTCTCACAAAAACTCACAAATTGAAGACCATAATCAGCTCTAAATCAAGTTTCAAGCACGAATTAGTGATTACCTTGTTGAAGGGATCGTAAGGTATGCAAAATTTTGGTATTTTGATGCATCTTGAATTTTAGGTTAATTGTAAAAAACAAAAATTGAGCATGATTATGTGTTGTATAGATGAAATTAGAAGTAATATGATGTCTAGAGATAAATCCTAGATGATCTCTTGTTAAAAACCTTGCATGATACTTGTGGAGTTGTAATCACCATTGTAGGTGATTAATGGATTTGTAGAAACTAGATAAACACTAGGATTATGATTTTTAATCTAGTGAAATCTGAATTTGTGTAGTAAATTATGAAATATTGATGTTAAAATCTTGTGTAGATTTGCCTAATTGAAGTTGATATAGATGGAAATAACATGTCATGAACTTAGTATTGATTATGTAAAAATCTGACCCGCTAGGTGTTTGTTAAAATGCCTAAGTGAGGATTAAAATGTTAAAGATCGGACAAAAACGTAGATTCGAATATCATAATGAATTATGCGTTATTGATTATAAAAGAGTTCTAAATTGGTTGTGAATGGAACTCTTAAGGTAAAGAATCCGGATCGTCAAGCGGACAAGCCGGTGGTGATTCGCGTTTGAAGGGTGTGCTCTAGAGGTACGCGACTTATGGTTTCGTTATATTATGTTTATTTATTTGTCTTAGATTTTTATATTAATATTTGGCAAAAAAGGAGACCCGTTAAGTCACGGAAGTGACGAAGCTCACTAGACAAACAAAACGGGTCAAAACAATTGTTAAAATAGAGTTTGGTATGTCTTTGAAATGGTGGTCTCCATTCGACATGCAAACGGGTCAGAACAAAGTCGAGATGTAAATGTCGAAGTGAATGACCATCACTCGTTGATTGGTTATAAACAAAGCGTAAGCCGTGAAGCAGACACACTTAACTTGTTGCAAAAATTGAACCCTTGTTATGGGGATTATAGTTCGGAAATTATGCTCGCCAAATGGTTAAGGAAAGCATGTTTAAATCCTTGAAAACAAGAATGAAGATTACTGCGTAAGTAACCCTCGGGAGGGGAGCGAAACGCTATAGTTGATAAACCTGGGAATGGGTAAAATGGCCGAAAACATGAGATGACAACAAAACAAGTTGTAGAACTTGTAAACAAACGGGTCGAATAAATAAAGAGCCGAATTATAGGCCAACTGTTCTTAAACTGAATTTTTATGTGAATTGTGTTGATAAACGGGTTCGCAATTTAATTACGGACGCGTAGGAAAAAGAATTACGTAAAACGGACTTGTGTAGCCAAAGTTATGCAAGTTCAAAGTTAATATTTGGTTATTTTTCGTAGCTGGGCGATTTCAGAACAAAAGAATGAACAATCTGTGAAAAATGGAGTGTCGCGCTACGCGACGCCATGTTGAATTCACCGTCGCGTGCCGCGACGGCTGTCGCGGGCCGCGTAAGATAGGGCCAAAGCTGTCGCGGGGCGCGACAACCATAAAATGCAGAATTTTTTGTTCGTTTTCATTGTTTATAATCAGTTTATATGTATTCCAACACTGTAAAAACTATCATTTAACGTGGTTTTGGCATTAGGTAGCGTACAAGACTCCGGGTGAAGATCAAGCGACTTTCAAGAACCGAACGCACCAAACAAAGCTTCCGCATTGATCTATTTTGTTTAGTTAATATGTAAACTCTTGAAATTTCATTCTGAATGTTTAAATGGTAGGATAATGACTCGAACATCTTGATCATGTATGATCATAAAACCAACAAAGTTTTTGTAAGCTTTAAATTTTTGTATCAAATGCGTGTTAATTGTTATAAATTATGTTATTTTATAAACGGGTCTTACATCGCGGCCCGCGTAGAACTAAGGGTAGTCTATCGCGGCCCGCGACATACTCATTTTTATTATATTTTTATAAAATTAAAGGTGTTTAGGGCCATTTCTCGTATTCTGGGCGTATTTTAGGACGCATAGGGACATTCTAAACATATTAGGGGTGTCGGAAATAATTTTGGAGGGTTGTTATATCCTCCCCACCTTGTTTTAGAACTCGTCCTCGAGGTCTACTGGAATAAGTGTGGGTATTTCCTTTGCATTTCTGATTCAAGCTCCCAAGTATATTATGGTCCTCTCTTGGAATCCCATTTCACTTTGACCAGAACTAATATCTTGTGTTTGAGATTCTTGACTTTTCTGTCTTCAATTTGTAGAGGCTTTTCTACAAACTTAAGCTTTTCATTTACCTCTATGTCCTTAAGAGGCACTACCAGTGATTCATTGGCTAGGCACTTTTTGAGATTACATACATGAAATACATCATGTATTCCTGCCATTTCCTCTGGCAGTTGTAGCTGATAAGCTACAGGTCCTATTCTTCTAATAATCTCAAAAGGTCCAACATACCTGGGGCTTAGCTTTCCCCTTTTGATGAATCTTACCACTCCTTTCCAAGGATAAACTTTCAATAACACCTTGTTTCCTACTTGAAACTCCAACGGTTTTCGCCTGTTATCAGCATAACTCTTTTGTCGATCACGTGCTGCTTTCAGTCGTTCCTTGACTTGAATAATATTCTCCGTTGTTTCTTGTACTATCTTTGGTCCAGATAATTGGTTTTCTCCAATTTTAGCCCAACGGACTGGAGTTCGGCACTTTCGTCTATAAAGTTCTTCGAATGGTGCAGCATTGATACTGGTGTGATAGTTGTTATTGTATGAAAATTCTATTAATGGTAAATGGTCGTCCCAATTACCTCCGATATCAATTATACAAGCTCTAAGCATATCTTCCATTGTCTGAATTGTCCTTTCACTTTGTCCGTCCGTTTGAGAATGATAAGCGGTGCTTAGATTTAACTTGGTTCCCATTGCTTTTTGGAAAGTTGTCAAAAAATGAGAGGTAAAACGGCTATCTCTATCGGAAACAATTGATAAAGGAATTCCATGTAATGAAACTATTTCATTTACATATAACTTAGCTAATTGTTCCATATTGAAAGTTTCCTTCATTGGTAGGAAATGAGCTGACTTAGTTAGCATGTCTACAATCACCCAGATTGTATCATTACCTTTTCTTGTCGTGGGTAATTTGGTAACAAAATCCATTATTATCAATTACCATTTCCAAACTGGCATCTCTAACTGCTATAATAAACCTGAGGGTTTCTGATGTTCAGCTTTAACTTGTGAACAGATTAAACACTTGGCAACATAAGTTGCTATATCCTTTTTCATTCCTATCCACCAAAAATTCTTTCTTAAGTCCTGATACATCTTATCACTTCCAGGATGCATCGTATACTTAGACTTATGGGCTTCTTCTAATATACGGTGGCGTAGGTTTCCTAATTTAGGTATCCACATTCTTTTCTTATGGAATCTCCAAATTTCATCTGTTCCTTGTTCTAATTCCTTAAATTCCTTTTAATTTCTCAGTATCATCCTTGATTACTGATTCTTGTGCTTTTCTAATATGTTCATTTAAATCTACTTGTAGATTTAATTTAAGAGAACGTATTCTTTTTGGCGTCTCATGATACTTTCGACTTAAAGCATCAGCTACTACATTAACCTTTCCTGCATGATACTGGATATTACAATCGTAATCGCTAAGTATCTCCATCCAGCGTCTTTGTCTCATATTCAACTCCTTTTCCCCGGAAACATACCTTAAACTCTTATGATCGGTGAAAATGGTAAACTTACTACCATAAAGGTAATGTCTCCAAATTTTAAGGCGAAAAATTATGGCTCCTAATTCCAAATCATGGGTTGAATAATTCTCTTCATGATTCTTAAGTTGTCTAGATGCATAGGCTATAACCTTTTGACGTTGCATCAACACACATCCATAACGCTAGAATGGGTGTGTTGGTTAATATTTGCTTAAGAATTCTAAAGGCTTCTTCTTGTTTTGATCCCCATTCAAACTTAACAGATTTACAGGTTAGTTTAGTTAAGGGAATGGCTATTCTAGAAAAATCTCGAATAAATCTTCTATAATAACCGGCCAATCGTAGGAAACTTCTAACCTCGGTTGGTGATTCAGGGGTTTTCCATTTAGTAATTGCCTCAATCTTGGTGGGATCCACATGAATTCCTTCATGATTGACTAAATGCCCAAGAAACTGTAATTCTTCTAACCAAAATTCACACTTCGAAAACTTTGCATAAAACCTTTCTTTTCTTAATAAACTTAGAAGTGCATGCAGGTGCACTACATGTTCCTCCTTACTCTTAGAGTAAATGAGAATATCATCTATAAAGACAATTATGAATTTATCCAAATATGGCTTACATATTCGGTTCATCATGTCCATAAATGCAACTGGGGGATTGGTTAAACCAAATGGCATGACAGTAAATTAATAATGGCCATACCTTGTTCTAAAAGTGGTCTTAGAAATGTCCTCTTCCTGTACCTTTAATTGATGATATCCTGAACGTAAATCGATTTTAGAGAAAAATCGAGCTCCTTGCAACTGATCAAACAAGTCATCAATTCTCGGTAATGGGTATCGATTTATAATCGTGACTTTGTTCAATTCACGGTAATCAATGCACATACGCATTGACCCGTCTTTCTTTTTGACAAACAATATTGGTGCTCCCCATGGCGATTAGCTTGGCTGTATGAATCCTTTCTCCAACAATTCGTCCAATTGTTTCTTTAACTCTTGCATTTCTGTCGGAGCCAAACGGTAAGGTGCTTTGGCAATTGGTGCAGTTCCTGGTAGTAGATGAATTCGGAATTCGACTTCCCTGTCTGGCGGTAGTCCTGGTAATTCTTCTGGAAATACATCTGGAAACTGGGATACTACCGGAATATCCTTCAGTTCTTTTCCTTTAGTGGTAGTGATTATGGAAATCAACTACACTAATGATCCTTTTCTTACATAACTAACTGTTTTCATTACAGAGATGAATTTTGTGGGTCTAGACAGTTTATCTCCTTTAATTGTGATCTTTTCACCCTTTGGTGAACTTACTTGGATTGACTTTTGATCACATAAAATACTGGCTTTATTGGCTATTAACCAATCCATTCCTAATACAACATCAAATACTTCCAGATTCATTGGGTAAATGTTTGCAATAAACTTTTGATTTAAAAATTCTATTCTTGCTCCCTGCAAGATTTCAGAAATCTTAACGGTTTCCCCATTTGCTGTTTCTACTAGACATTCTTGTGGGAGTTTAGTTAATGGTTGATTGAGAAGTTTGCAAAATGAAGTATTAACAAAACTTTGGTTCGCACCCGATTCAAATAATACTTTAGCAAAAACATCATTAACTAAAAATGTATCGGCAATCACGTCCGGGATCATCTTTGCTTCTTCTGCAGTCAGAACAAATGCTCTAGCATTTTTAGTATTCTTGTTGTTCATGGCTAGAGCTAGTTTCAGAAAGTGTGGCTTGATGTGCCCTTTTTCTCTACAGTTGAAGCACACTCCATTACTAGGTTTCTTCCTACAATCTTCTTCCTTGTGTCCTAGTATCTTGTAGAAACTGTAGTAAGTGGAGCATCTTCCTGAATGCTTCTTCTTGCAGGCCTTACAGTAAGGTGCAGAGGTAGAACCTACATTTTCCCCACGATTGGAATTACCGTAGCGAAATTCCTGGGTAAGCCTTTGAGCTAGGTTCCTCCTCTGGTCCTCTTCTAGTGTACGCACTAATTCATCAGTCAAGGTATTTGCTAGTTCTACAGCTTCTTCTATGGTTTGGGGTCTAGCTGCCTTGACTACATGTCTAATCTCACTGATTAATCCACAGATGTAACGGGAGATTAATACTGGTTCTGGTGATGCAAGGGTTGGCACTATTCTAGTATATTCGAAGAATGTAGTAGTGTAACCCTTACTATCTACTCCAGTCATTCTAAGGTTTAAAAACTTGTTTGCTATCTGTTCCTTTTCATTGGGAGGGTAGAATTTCCTTTCCACCATGTTCTTAAATTCCTCCCATTACATATTGTAAACCCTGTCACTTCTCCTAGACTGGAGGATAATGTTCCACCATTCTAAAGCTGAGTTCTTAAACAAATTTGAAGCAAACATTATCTTATCCTCTTCTACACATTTGCTTATTTTCAAGACTGTCTCAGTCTTTTCAATCCAGCGTAAAGCTGCAATGGGTCCTTCAATGCCCGAGAATTCTATTGGTTTACAAGACCAGAATTTTTTGTAAGAACAACCATAAGACATGTGATCTGGGGTAAAATACACATATTTGTCCCGTGTAAGGTGTATAATTACTGTATAGTTTTTATTTATTTTATTTAGTTTTTAGTAGTATATTATATTATTTTGTGTTTTGGCAGGATCTGGAGCAAATGGAGCGAAAAAGAGTAATAAAGAAATAACCAGCCAGTTGAGCATAGTAGGATGCCAGTGATCGAATTAAAATTGCCGCTATTTTCCTTGAGTGGGTCGTGGCCGCTGCCTCTATTTTATAATTAATAAATGGATGGCGTGTAAACAATGAATAAAAATAATCATTCGAATTGAGGGGTGAAACAAAACAAGGCTGGCCCAACTCATATTAATGTTTCGCATGCAAAGCCCAGAGGAATTAGATTGTGACTAAAATTGCTAACATCTTTAAAGGAAACATAATATATTATAATTGATATTCATGGGGAGGGACGAATAACAGGACTGCGGCCATCTTTATTATTATTTTGAAGGAATTTGGGCCAAGCCCATTGCTGGACGAAAGAGAGATATATTAGACGAAATTTTGAAAAGCAACATCAGTAGGCGGCGACTGTTAGGAGCAGACGAAAAACAGAAGGAGCGATTTGGAGCAGGGGTTCATACGGTTCAAGCTTCAAGGCCACGATTCAAGATTCGATTACGGGTTTGCAAATAATTAATTTATTGGTTCGATATACTTTTTGTTTATTGAATTCATGACTATGAGTTATTATTTTAAGACTTGTATTGCATTCTTGATTATGGTTTTTGCTAGACTTCCTTTACTACCTAGGTTAAAATGAATATTTAATAAATGTTGGATTTTTATTCGTTTATTATCGTGTGTATGGGTTTTTCTTAAAAAGTAAAGAACTTTGGAATCTTTAACTTAGTGCGTATGCGTATCTAGTTTTGATTATTGACTGTTTACTCGTTTCACATGAACCTTGATGATCTTTCATAGAATAGGTTTGTGTTGATTGTTCTAGTCTTTGCGGGTTCGGGTGGTCTTTGGGTGAATTGGGCAATAACCTTAGAAACGGTAAATAAGATATATTTAGAACTTGATATTCTGCTAATCTTGTCGCTGAGAGGCTCGAGGTTATTAATAGGTCTCGA
Source organism: Helianthus tuberosus (assembly GCA_030545235.1). Taxonomy (NCBI): domain Eukaryota; kingdom Viridiplantae; phylum Streptophyta; class Magnoliopsida; order Asterales; family Asteraceae; genus Helianthus; species Helianthus tuberosus. The sequence goes on along the minus strand of JARYGA010046078.1, from coordinate 37,751 downwards.
TTTGATATATAGCTAGGATTAGGTTTTGAGAGAAATCGGTCTTAGTTCCCTAATCTTATTCGTGTCTATTAAACTAAATTAAAATCTATAGTTGTTTTAGATTTTCGCGCTGAGAGGTAGATTGTCGGATTAAGGCACTTTTAAAGAAGTTAGAGGACCGAGAGGAAGTCTAACCAACCGGTAGTCATAAAAGCCCTGTAGAGTCTCACAGGTTTCTTCCTGAGAAGGGTCGGGAGGTTTTAGTAGGGATTTCTTAGGGTTTAGCTCACGAAGATCCCGGTTCCATACCACTTTAGTTTCGAATAGAAATCCATTCATAGTTAAATAGGATTCCAACCTAGGTAGTTCTTCATCACTGCTGAGCAAAACCTTCGTTCCAAAGTTGCGTCTAGTTAGTCTAATTAGTTAGTTTAAACTTAATTTCAATTTTAGGATTGTTAGAAAACCCCCCCAAAACAATAAAAACAAGTAATTCAGTTAGGTTAGTTCGTGTCAGTCTAAGTCTAGATAGAAGTTAGTTAACGTAATTAGAGAGTCTCGTGGGTTCGATACTTGGACTTACTTAGGCTATACTGCATTGACCGGTACACTTGCCGGTTGTGCAGTCTAGGTTTTAGAGAGTCTTAGTTTATAAATTTAAAACATAGGATGTCTAGTTTAGGTTAAAATTAGTTAGTTTTAATTGACCACTTTTAGCACATCAACATGGTTCTTCTTCTTTTAGGAATGGGCACTTGAATTATTGGTCCATTGTTTACGCTGTGTTCTGGTTCAGTAGGCCGTTTACTGCCATTATTACTTTTATTATCCGCTTCCTTAACCGTTTTGATAATATATGGCATTGCATCTATAATCCCTTGTGCCACGATGCGTTGGATGGCACTGTTATCTTACTTGGTTTCCATTATTATGGTTATTCTGGTTTTCTTGATTCACTTCGTTGTCCATCTGAATTTTAAACATTTACCACATATTAATTTCATAAGATAATATTTAATACAAACAATCACACAACAAGCATAATGATAAAAATCATTGAACATTGCGACCTTTACTCTATTTTATATTTTGCATCTATATCTATTACAAATACAACTGGAATTGAAAATACAATACTAGTATGCATCCATAGCTGTTATCTAGATATTACATATATTTTTTTTCAAACATACACACATATATATATTTTATATATTATTATTATTATTATTATTACTACTACTGATAGGGGTTCATCCAAAAGTCCATGTTACGCTCGTCATATTTCCAGACGAGTCGCTCCCCTATTTGTCTCATCCCCTCACTTCCTTCTAAAATCTCCTCACCAAAGGTTCGGAGTTCTTGCACATTCTCAGTGCTCATGGGTGGTGCGGGTGCTGGTATTGGGTTTGGGAACTGGGGCATGGGTTCTTCGTGCGGGTAAGGGTTCTCTAGGATTTCCCTGATGAATTGGTCATTATCATAATATGGATCCAGGGGGTCCAGGTTTGGGTAAGCTGCTAGGTTTGGCAAGGGTTCGTCTGGTATTGGGTAGAGTTGTTCATAATATCTATGGCCATCAAACCATGGGTCATAGTCTGGGGGATGGGGTGCTGGTACTCTAGGTATTTCTGCTGGGTCAAAATAAGGCATTGGAATTTGGTCTATAGTGTAACACCTGTGCCTCCACGGCCATCAAACAAATACCGAACCAATGAAATATTATATTTCATACTTGGGATTTGTAAAAATATGTGTATCATTTTGCACATATCAATTCTCGTTCAAATCCAAACTCTAAATTCACTTTCTGGAAGATTATACGCGCACCGATGCGTAGATATAACCAGTTTAATGCAACAAACACTCCGGAATAGTGAAATAGGCTTAACATACCTTAAATAACCTTTACATAACTTAGAAATAAGTTTTGAAGGCTTTGGTATGGCAAAACCAAGTTAATTCGCTTACAGGGACTAAAGTTGACAAACCGCGAAAGTATGCCAATTTGAACTGTAACAGACATTCCGGAACATGACCATAAGTTAAACATACCATAAATATCCTTTACATAGCTTAGAAATAGGCTTTGAGGGGTTCGGTGTGCTAAAATAAACTTTTGTGTCATTCAGGGACTAAAAGTGTCAAAAAGTGCACAAGTTTGCATTTTCGCGCATAACTTACGTTCTCAATACATCTGGACATCCAAAAATTTATGTAAGCATGACTACATTATATTTTAGTGTTCGCCATAAGAAAAATCCATTCGTTTCGTCATTTGGATCGTTTTTCGCGCTTATGCGCATTCCGTCGTAATTAAGCGAACATCGCGTTCGTACGGCCAAACGAACCAACCTCCGGCATATTTTTGAGCATGTTTTGAGTTCCCTATACTTTAACTTCATTTTAGAGCCTTGAAATGAGGTTAACGGGGTTCAAACGCATCGAAAATCGCTTAAACGGGCTGCAGGGACTAAACCTGTCACTTTTGAAACATTTCTGGAACTGGGAGGCAGTGGCGTAGCGCGAGCCCTAAGGGCCTATGCAGTCGCGCTACGCGACTGCCTATTCTGGACCAGATTCCATGTTCTAAACACAAGTTGCAGCTGATTGATCCTTAACCACATGTTTTAAGTTGCTTAGTCACTAAGATAAGGATCATATTAAGCTTCCATAAGGTTCCGACAAGTGTACGGGTTGGATCATGGCACGTTTTCCATGAAACGATCCTAACGGTTCGGGTATTCCTATAAATACCCAACCCACACAACCTCATTTTGCACAAGAATTCTGATTTGAGAGCTCTAAGTGGAAACCATTGTTTCATACCTGAGTTCTTGGATCGGGATTAGCATTTGAGGACCCTTCGTAAGTATTCTTTCGTTCTTTTCCTTATTTTTACTGCTTTTCGAGTCAGAAAGTCAAACTTTGTTTGACTTTCAGCATTGACCAGTAATGGTCAATGCGAAGTTCGTTTGAACTTCGCAACGTGAGTGTAATCACGTTGGTTATAGTCCCTTGGGACTATGCCCACTGATTACCACGTTGTCTAGGGTCGTAGGGTAGGCGATCTAATAAATCGCCTATACCTTCGAGCCCGACCCAGTTTGGTCGATCATTAGGATCCGACCAAATACATTAGGTGACCCTAGTATAGGGCATAACCTTCCGAGGTTATACCCTATGGTCACATCGTTTAAGTAGTTGTATGATAGGTATTTTATATGCCTTAGGTAAATTACCAGAATACCCTTTTCATGTATAATTGGTAATTAAGCATATGTAACCTAAACTTTTGTCACATAACAGATTATGTAACATGTTTAGGCATATAACACTTGTCATAGGACTAGTTAGGCGGTCCGAACGCGTTTCACGCGAACGACGCGTTAAAGTAGCATAAGCTACCTAAACGGGTCGTAATGGGTCGTAAACACTTAGGTTAAGTTTCATTTAGTATGTAGGCTTTGTTAAACCAAATGACACGAGTCTCTACACTCGTTTGGTTTACAAACCCTAATGCTACCCGATCTTCCGATTTAGGTCCGGTTTATTAATGTAGTTACCTATAGTAGGTGCCGTTTGATTCCGTGATCTCTAGCTTTGCTTGGTGGTTATCCTAGGACTTCTGAGCAATCTCAAGTGAGTACATAGACCCCTCTTTTACTGTTTTCCAAACTGTTTTGGGGTGGAACACATGTGCCTACTTGTTACTTTCATGCTTTCCTGTTTTCACATCATATACTGCTATGTTCGTTAGTACATTATAGTACATGATTTCATTACATTTTATGCTATGTATGTCCATTGCGTTCATACTTAGTACATCGTTTTACATTTACATTTTATGCTATTTATGTCCATTGCGTGCATACTTAGTACATTGTTTTTCATCACATGCTTACATTTTGGTATGACATTTGGTTTGTTTACATGGGACAATACATTCATTAACACCGATCATGCCGTTCGTTAGTAGGTAGTGGTACCATAGGAATTGACAACTCCCGTTCCGGACGTCCCAGGGAAAGGGGATGAAAGGAATGACCGAATTCGTTGATATAAGACAGATAGACCTTTAATTTGTTTAAAGGGTTTATCACCACAGTCGCCAGGCTTGGATGTATGCATATTCACAATACCGCATAAATGTTCATATTAAATATTTGCATGCATTTACACAAAACATAGCTTTGATTTAAACCAAGTTTTACTTCAATACTTTGTTTTTGTGCATATGGTTTAGTTGAGACCTTTCACTTGCCATACATGACATTTTGACATAGACATTTGACATGGATATTTGACATAGACTTTTGACAGGGATATTTGACATAGACATTTGACATGGATATTTGACATAGACATTTGACATGGGTATTTGACATAGACATTTGACATGGGTATTTGACATAGACATTTGACATGGATATTTGACATAGACATTTTGACATGATTTACATCTTGACATGAACACTTTGATAGTTTGGTTTGGTTTGATTAAGTGATTAAGTAACGATGCGTGTGTAATATGATACAAGCATGGTGGATACGCCGCTGGTACTTCCTATATATAAGTGTTTGTATGGTATTACATGTCGTAACGTTATTTGAATCATTTCAGTTTGAGACATAGAACATTTCATACAAATAACATACTTTTCACAAGACATTGATTTATAAACAACTTATCTTATACAAACACATTTTACTTGGTTATTCATTTAACCTTACATTTATTTATACTTATCATCTGATCTTATCGTTTTTCAAATGATTTAAAAGACAAAGCAAATAACAAGGTTCATGACTAAACATTTTCTTAAACATAAGTCATGAATCTTATTTTCACAAAACCTGTGTATCTCACAGGCATTTTTATGCTGACGTACCTATTTTCACATGTGTTTTTCAGGAGCTGTTGCATAAGATGATCAAGATACACATAGGCAGACTTGGGCTTTAGTGACAATAAAAGATGCAAGACTAGTTAATTATGTTGTAATTCCTTGTTTGTTAAGACATTGTAACACTTTTAATCAATAAAACGAAACTTCAATTGCCATGGATTTGAAACAATTAATTCTGTTACAACACTCCCCGACATTTCCGCCACGTTTTGTATGTTCTACGTGGTCGGGGTGTGACAGAAAAGATGGTATCAGAGCCAATGGTTATAGGGAATTAGGTTATTAGTAATGCTTTGACCTAGTCTATAACTTTCTTAGGACCCTAACGCGAGTTTACTTGCGTTTAGTCATAAAACAATACCGTCACCTATCCTTAGGCGACTACCACAACAAGAACATAAATTTCAAAACCGCTTTGAAAACTAATCATCTGTTCTAGGATGATTGATTACTAGGTTTTGAACCCTCTATTATAAGGTTTTGAACCCCTTGAGTTTTCAAAATCTCGTCAAGGTTTTGGGTTTTAAATAATGTGAACACGTGCAAACTGGAAGGGTGAATGCCTGTATTCTGAGTTTTCTGTCTAGGCAAGCACTTCGTATACATCTCATCAGACGCGAGACCAGTTGTGCTTACCTGGGAATTCTTGGGATGAGTGTTCACTTATAGGCGAGCATGTCTTCACGATACATTATTTTTGACCTATTTACTTTGATTTGTCACCATCTCATTTGTTTGCCTTAGGTAACAAACAAATGATCACAATTTTCATTCGTTACCATTCTGTATTGATTATCCAATAACCTTTCACTCGTTTCTTCCTCTGTCTTTCATTTTCTTCTAGAATGTCTATTCCTCTTGGCACTGGTCAAATGCCCGAGCGAACAGCCAAATTTGTCCAGCAAATTGGCGAAGTGATTCAGAGGACTGTGGATTTAGGTATTGCCATGGCTCGTCTTAACAATGAAGCCTCCCGTCTCGACAATGAAGCCACTCAAGAGACACCAAAGGAAGCAGTAGTCAGGCTTGCAACAACATCAAGGAAGCGTAAGGCTTCAAGGAAACCCGCAGCGGTTACACCTAATCAAGCTGGACCTAGCCAAGTGGCAAGGCCACCAACTAGGAAGCCGTACTTAGGAACTGCTCCTAGGTGCAAGCGATGCAACGGTCATCATTCAAACCTCATACCCTGCTGGAAATGTACCTACTGTGGACGGCGGGGACATTTGGTCAACACATGCCGCTTTGCTATCCAGAACAAAGCTGTTGCAAATCTTGCTGCTACCCAACTCCAAGTCAACCCTACTCAAGCTCGTTTCCCGCGTGGTACTTGCTACAACTGTGGCGATACAAGCCATTTCAGGAACAACTGCCCGAAGATAGACAGTGCAAATCCAACCCTCGGATGAGCATTTGGCTGAACAAAGGATGTTGCTGTCTTATGCCTTTGTTTCTTTTGTTTCGTGTATTGTGAAACAATATGTCTTGTTCATAAATAAAAATCGTTGTTCACAAATTCTGATATACAAGTATAGTTACATGTGTGTATGATTTTCCTATGATACCTGCATTAAGGAACTATGTTCCTTACAAACTACTCTTGTGATTCTCACTTTCAAATGATTGCTCATAATTCCCTCGAAAATTTTAAAGTACTCGTTTCATTCTAAGAAACGAAGTACATGAAATAAAGTGAAATTATGAGTAATCGTGCTTTTTGCACATCAGTACCTTTGAATCCTTGGTTGGATAACTAAGGATATTTTCAAATCTCATACCCATTACGTTTTTATTTTTCAACATACCCAGTACAAGTATTTCAACACAATTTTCATGATCTCAAAACATTTCATATAGTTTGAAAACAATTTTTCTTGATGCATTGTCAATGATATTTCAAAAACATTGGCCATGTTATCAAAACCAACCTTTCTAATTTCAAATAGTCTGAAAACAATATTAACACAGTACATTTTATCATCAAGTGCATGATTTCGAAAAGCATCATTCATATTTTCAAAAACCTTATACATAATTTCAAAATTTATCTCGCATGATTTTAAAACATTTTTATAAATATACCTACCTAGTACACCTACTATAATTTCAAATGTATTATATATATAAGGTTTCAAAAACGGTAAACACATTTTTTCTTAAAAGAACCCCATGCATAGTTTTCCAAATATATTTTCCTCATACAGTGACTTAACCTTCAAATTCTGCTTCATATGTCGCCTTGACATATCTAGCATCTCAATTTCATAAGCATTTTTACTTCATGTTTTGACATAAGCACGTCCAGTGCAAGGTATCAAAACATCTTCAACTTCTAAAATCCATAAGGGATCTTTTTATCTTCACAATTAGATCCTTGTGGATGATCATCATTCAAATCAGAGTCCTTAATTGGATTCCTTATGTACCTTAATTCGAACACTTCGGTTCCTAATAATCGAAATCGAATTTTCTTTTTGAATCTTTCTATCTTTATAGTTAGATTCTTGATGATATTTAAAGTACCAAATGAAATCCACGGAATGGATTCCTAGTGTGCTTTAAATGCATGTACGCAATTTACAAGACAAATTAACAAACAATTTTGTGGTTATGTGACTATGTGTTTACTCATCTTATGTTTTCTTTTATGCATTTTTGTGTTTTTAATACTCTGGATATTCGTTATCCAAATCCTCGCAGAATCTTTCGTATCTTCATATGAGGGATTCGTAGCAGGATATTCAAAAGTACTACCTTAAATCCTTAATGGGCTTCTATGTAATAGTTAAGACCCTTGGATTATATAGTACCACTCCAGACCCTTTTTAGTGGTCTAGTCAAAAGATTGATTCGCAATCTGGTTAAAGAATGACATCTAGTGATGTAGCTGGACAGACTCCTTGATAGTCTATTTAGATCATTTATTGATTTAGTCAAAAGGACTCTATGGCGGTCTAGTCACACTCATCACAGGATTGTTCATTTGGTTTTACCCTACGCATTATAAAATAGACTGTGTGAACTGTGCAAGGAATTGTCTAATTATGGACGCGTACATAATTATGAAATTTAGTGCACAGAAACCCAGTAAGGTTTATTATGTGTAAGAACCGATAGTGACAAAAATAACGAAATGAGAACGATGTAATGGAGGTACGGTGGACGCACCAATGACGCTTCATATACTTGTATATAAGTGTCCCTCTTACATTGCAAACATAATGTTATTAAGGTTACTAGAAGTTCAAGAACCCTAACCAAGGTTGTTTGATCTTTTCAACTTCATGTTTTAAAACTCTCACAAGTTTCCTCTAAATAAATTTCGGGACGAAATTTCCTAAAGTAGGGGAGACTGTAACACCTGTGCCTCCACGGCCATCAAAAAAATACCGAACCAATGAAATATTATATTTCATACTTGGGATTTGTAAAAATATGTGTATCATTTTGCACATATCAATTCTCGTTCAAATCCAAACTCTAAATTCACTTTCTGGAAGATTATACGCGCACCGATGCGTAGATATAACCAGTTTAATGCAACAAACACTCCGGAATAGTGAAATAGGCTTAACATACCTTAAATAACCTTTACATAACTTAGAAATAAGTTTTGAAGGCTTTGGTATGGCAAAACCAAGTTAATTCGCTTACAGGGACTAAAGTTGACAAACCGCGAAAGTATGCCAATTTGAACTGTAACAGACATTCCGGAACATGACCATAAGTTAAACATACCATAAATATCCTTTACATAGCTTAGAAATAGGCTTTGAGGGGTTCGGTGTGCTAAAATAAACTTTTGTGTCATTCAGGGACTAAAAGTGTCAAAAAGTGCACAAGTTTGCATTTTCGCGCATAACTTACGTTCTGAATACATCTGGACATCCAAAAATTTATGTAAGCATGACTACATTATATTTTAGTGTTCGCCATAAGAAAAATCCATTCGTTTCGTCATTTGGATCGTTTTTCGCGCTTATGCGCATTCCGTCGTAATTAAGCGAACATCGCGTTCGTACGGCCAAACGAACCAACCTCCGGCATATTTTTGAGCATGTTTTGAGTTCCCTATACTTTAACTTCATTTTAGAGCCTTGAAATGAGGTTAACGGGGTTCAAACACATCGAAAATCGCTTAAACGGGCTGCAGGGACTAAACCTGTCACTTTTGAAACATTTCTGGAACTGGGAGGCAGTGGCGTAGCGCGAGCCCTAAGGGCCTATGCAGTCGCGCTACGCGACTGCCTATTCTGGACCAGATTCCATGTTCTAAACACAAGTTGCAGCTGATTGATCCTTAACCACATGTTTTAAGTTGCTTAGTCACTAAGATAAGGATCATATTAAGCTTCCATAAGGTTCCGACAAGTGTACGGGTTGGATCATGGCACGTTTTCCATGAAACGATCCTAACGGTTCGGGTATTCCTATAAATACCCAACCCACACAACCTCATTTTGCACAAGAATTCTGATTTGAGAGCTCTAAGTTGAAACCATTGTTTCATACCTGAGTTCTTGGATCGGGATTAGCATTCGGGGACCCTTCGTAAGTATTCTTTCGTTCTTTTCCTTATTTTTACTGCTTTTCGAGTCAGAAAGTCAAACTTTGTTTGACTTTCAGCGTTGACCAGTAATGGTCAATGCGAAGTTCGTTTGAACTTCGCAACGTGAGTGTAATCACGTTGGTTATAGTCCCTTGGGACTATGCCCACTGATTACCACGTTGTCTAGGGTCGTAGGGTAGGCGATCTAATAAATCGCCTATACCTTCGAGCCCGACCCAGTTTGGTCGATCATTAGGATCCGACCAAATACATTAGGTGACCCTAGTATAGGGCATAACCTTCCGAGGTTATACCCTATGGTCACATCGTTTAAGTAGTTGTATGATAGGTATTTTATATGCCTTAGGTAAATTACCAGAATACCCTTTTCATGTATAATTGGTAATTAAGCATATGTAACCTAAACTTTTGTCACATAACAGATTATGTAACATGTTTAGGCATATAACACTTGTCATAGGACTAGTTAGGCGGTCCGAACGCGTTTCACGCGAACGACGCGTTAAAGTAGCATAAGCTACCTAAACGGGTCGTAATGGGTCGTAAACACTTAGGTTAAGTTTCATTTAGTATGTAGGCTTTGTTAAACCAAATGACACGAGTCTCTACACTCGTTTGGTTTACAAACCCTAATGCTACCCGATCTTCCGATTTAGGTCCGGTTTATTAATGTAGTTACCTATAGTAGGTGCCGTTTGATTCCGTGATCTCTAGCTTTGCTTGGTGGTTATCCTAGGACTTCTGAGCAATCTCAAGTGAGTACATAGACCCCTCTTTTACTGTTTTCCAAACTGTTTTGGGGTGGAACACATGTGCCTACTTGTTACTTTCATGCTTTCCTGTTTTCACATCATATACTGCTATGTTCGTTAGTACATTATAGTACATGATTTCATTACATTTTATGCTATGTATGTCCATTGCGTTCATACTTAGTACATCGTTTTACATTTACATTTTATGCTATTTATGTCCATTGCGTGCATACTTAGTACATTGTTTTTCATCACATGCTTACATTTTGGTATGACATTTGGTTTGTTTACATGGGACAATACATTCATTAACACCGATCATGCCGTTCGTTAGTAGGTAGTGGTACCATAGGAATTGACAACTCCCGTTCCGGACGTCCCAGGGAAAGGGGATGAAAGGAATGACCGAATTCGTTGATATAAGACAGATAGACCTTTAATTTGTTTAAAGGGTTTATCACCACAGTCGCCAGGCTTGGATGTATGCATATTCACAATACCGCATAAATGTTCATATTAAATATTTGCATGCATTTACACAAAACATAGCTTTGATTTAAACCAAGTTTTACTTCAATACTTTGTTTTTGTGCATATGGTTTAGTTGAGACCTTTCACTTGCCATACATGACATTTTGACATAGACATTTGACATGGATATTTGACATAGACTTTTGACATGGATATTTGACATAGACATTTGACATGGATATTTGACATAGACATTTGACATGGATATTTGACATAGACATTTGACATGGGTATTTGACATAGACATTTGACATGGATATTTGACATAGACATTTTGACATGATTTACATCTTGACATGAACACTTTGATAGTTTGGTTTGGTTTGATTAAGTGATTAAGTAACGATGCGTGTGTAATATGATACAAGCATGGTGGATACGCCGCTGGTACTTCCTATATATAAGTGTTTGTATGGTATTACATGTCGTAACGTTATTTGAATCATTTCAGTTTGAGACATAGAACATTTCATACAAATAACATACTTTTCACAAGACATTGATTTATAAACAACTTATCTTATACAAACACATTTTACTTGGTTATACATTTAACCTTACATTTATTTATACTTATCATCTGATCTTATCGTTTTTCAAATGATTTAAAAGACAAAGCAAATAACAAGGTTCATGACTAAACATTTTCTTAAACATAAGTCATGAATCTTATTTTCACAAAACCTATGTATCTCACAGGCATTTTTATGCTGACGTACCTATTTTCACATGTGTTTTTCAGGAGCTGTTGCATAAGATGATCAAGATACACATAGGCAGACTTGGGCTTTAGTGACAATAAAAGATGCAAGACTAGTTAATTATGTTGTAATTCCTTGTTTGTTAAGACATTGTAACACTTTTAATCAATAAAACGAAACTTCAATTGCCATGGATTTGAAACAATTAATTCTGTTACAACACTCCCCGACATTTCCGCCACGTTTTGTATGTTCTACGTGGTCGGGGTGTGACATATAGGGTTTGGTTCCAAATCCATGGGTTGTGTGGGAAATAGTGGTAATGGTTGAGGTGTTATGAGTTGTTCCAGATTAGGGTCTGCAGCTGTAGTTGCTAAGACATGAAAATTTGCTAGACTCCTATTGAGCATATCCTGAGTGTGAGCATTTGTTTCTCTATTCGCGGCTGCAAAAGCACGCTGTTGCTAAAGTTTTCTCATCCTTTTCCTACGTTCATGAGCTCCTCTGCTGAACCATCCTCTCTTCTTAGGAGGGAATGGCTCTTCAGATTGTGCTTTGAATACGAAAATCCCGTCTTCAGTGTCAGCCGAATACCCTGAGAGGATAGGCTGTGAAGAGGTGCCCTAGGTGAGCTGGACAACTGACGGTAAGCGTCTGAAGGTCCTTGGTCGCTCATACTGTAAACTAACAAATACTCATATAACACAAAACAATAATATACATATATGCACGTAGTTCCGTAGATAATTTCCTAACATATTGAATAATATTTTGGTGTCGGCGGAACACTTCTGTGGCTAAATCAGTGGCTATAGCTCTGATACCACCTTCTGTCGCAACCCCCCTCCCCTATTTACCCGGGAACGGGCGGCCGCGGCCAGTTTTAGTGGTATCAGTGTTTATCAGTTTGGCAGCGGAAAAGTCATCTGGACCGTAGTTAGGAAATATTTTATCAGAGTAAAATACCACGCTTTTATCATATTTAACACATGGGAAATTCCCAAGTTTCCAGTACACACATTTTTATAGGGATAAACCCTATTTTATTTAAATAAAAACATCTCCTTATTTAGGTAAGTTTTATAGCCACTTTCCAAGCCTTCAGTGCTGTCCAGCTGGCTTCTATTTGGCTTTCAAATTTTGTTACCTGAAACGCGTTTAAAAACATGTTGTCAGTGGGAAATACTTGTGAGTGAATCCCAGTTTAATCAAGACAGGTAAAACCGTTTACAGCATTGAGGGTGATCTCGCAATTACATTTGTTTATTTTCTACTTTAATTACCACCCACGGTACTGTCAACCCGACTTATGGTCATGTTACTACTCACAGTGTAGTAACAAATTTTGTATACAAAACCCCAACATACTGACAATAATTGTAGAATACAAATACTCAATCACTGTTAAATATAAATTAAAACAATTGAGGTTTTATAAAAACAGTTTGTGAAAAGAGCAATCACTCACATTGCTATCTTAGGGTTTTCCTTTGTGATTTCCTGGTGATTATCTATTAATTACACAATGCACACGCGATAGTATGATAACCCAATATTTACATTAGTTATACCCTCCCCGAGACAGAATTCCAATGACTACGTCGGGCAGAACCTCGACAGCCGTTATGGAACCCTAGATCAATAGGGCAGCGTATCTAGTATGTAACCGGGGGTTATGATACTTACAACGAGGCGGAACTTCGTTAATTAGGGGGGTATAATGCCCGATATTATTTTTGCTATGTAGAATATTGAGAGAGAGAATGAAATTTTTGAACGAATTCCACTGAATCCGATCGAAGCTATTTATAAGGCTGCTTCGGCAGTCCCTCGCGCCCCGCGTAAAACTCACAGGGGGCTTACGCGCCCCGCGAGCTAGGATGGGTAGGCCCTAGCTTGGCCGGGTTACCCCAATAACCTTGACACGATTGTGCCACGTGGCGGCACAGGCTTTGCCTCGAGCCAGGCACTCGCGGCCCGCGTAGAACTAAGGGTAGTCTGTCGTGTTAGACATAATTATATATTATATTATATTAGAGGGTTTTATGTGTAACATTATTATCTATTTATAGTCTTGTTATCTTTCATTGTAAACACAATTTTATTCAATACACTCACATGTTTTAAATGGTATCAGAGCTAAAAGCTATTGGACCTAAACCCTAGCTGCCGTCGCCACCATTAAACCTAGCTGCCGCCACCTTTAGAACCTGCTGCCACTCTCTTCTATCTTTCTGACCACCAGAAACTTCTGGTCAACTCTGATTCCTGTTCACAGAGTACTGTTCACGCACTGTTACTATTTACGAGGTACTGTTCACGATACTGTTCACCGAGCACTGTTCACAATGACTATTGTTCCCTTTACCATAGCTGATAAAACCAATCACAATTCCCACAAGTTTGGTTTTAAACTCAGCCCTACAAATTATGGGTTTTGGAAAACCATGATCAAACCTTTCCTTGTCCCCAATGGTCTTATTGGTTACATTCATGGGACCATTGTTTGCCCACCACCAACTATTACAGCCACCTCTTCTTCCTCTGACAAGGAATCTGCAGCCCCAGAAATTGCTCAAACAAATCCTGATTACTCTGCTTGGATTGCTAATGACGCCCATGTCCGCATGCTGATACTTTCCACAATATCTGAAGCCTCCTTTAATCAGGTGCAAGGTGAGACCTCTCGTGAACTATGGCTTTCCTTGGAACGTGCCTATGCACCACATACGTCTTCTCGAGAATATACCCTGAAAACCCAGCTACTCAAACTTGAGATGAAACCAGAAGAAACAACCACTGCTTATCTCACACGAGCACAAGAATACCCCGATGCCTTAACAAACATTGGTGAGCCTATGAAAGAAAAAGATATTGTTATGTTGATTATTTCAGGTCTCCGGGAAGAATACAACTCTCTGAAGCCCACCCTAATTGCAAGACACCCTCCTATTACTCTTCTGGAACTCCCTGGATTGCTTGTTGATCATGAATATATGACAAAAAAGGTTGATCCTACTATTCCAGCAGTCCATGCCTTCACCGCTACAACCGCATCTGACCTCACAAAGGCACTCACACCAGAAACCATAAAATCCCTTCAACAACTCATGACACAGCTAGGGTTCACTGTACAACCTGGACAACAGCAGAATCAGGCATTTTACACCACTCGTGGACAGCCCAATCGTGATCGTGGCTCCTCCAATCGTCGTGGTCGTGGAAACTATTACAACCACCAATCTTACAATAACAACACTCAGAATAACCGCACCATAGGATCTACTACAGGTATCAATCCTAGATTTGCATGGGCATCTAATCAAAATACCGTCTATGGTTCTTGCAACAGGTGTGGCATTGGACATGTTCCATCTCAGTGTCCTAATCGTGATCCAGCAACAATTCGATCCCCAAGACAAGCTCCACAAGCAAACTTTGCTGATTATCGCTCACAAGCATCAACTTCTTGGATGCCGGACACTGGTTCTAATAGTAACGCGGGACCTGATCTCAATGGCTTTGAAAATGCTGAACCCTATCATGGTAAGGACACCCTTGGTAATGGCCACAGTTTACCTATTCTTCGTATTGCTTCAAAATCTTTTAGTCCACCCACAAAAACCCTTTCCATTAACAAAATTCTTCATGTTCCACAATTGAAACGCAATCTTCTTTCTGTACAACATTTTTGTAAAGACAATAATGTTTTCTTTGAGTTTCATGCTAACTTTTTTTGTGTTAAGGATACGGCTACCCGCACTATCCTCCTCATGGGTCCAAGTAATGATGGTCTCTACTCCTTCTGCCTGCCAAATATTCATCCTGTTTCCAACATTGCCTTTTCAACGGTTCGAGCTTCTTCTATAACTTGGCATCAAAGACTTGGACATCCGCATCCTCAACTTTTACAGTCTATCATTTCAACAAATAGTCTTCCTGTTACAAAGACTTCTGATTTTCATATTTGTAATTCATGTCCTATGGGAAAATATTCCAAATTACATTTATCTTCTTCCAATTATAAGAGTACACACGTTTTGGATTTAATTTTTTGTGATGTTTGGGGTCCTGCTCCCGTTACTTCTTTTTATGGTCATCGTTATTTTTTTACTTTATGTTGATCATTATACTAGATACATGTGGATTTTTCCCCTTAAACATAAATCTGATGTTTTTAGCACCTTTAAACAATTCCATGCTATGGTTGAACGACAATTTAAAAGACAACTCAAGTTCGTTCAATCCGACTGGGGGGGGGAGAATTTCGGAATCTCTCTTCCTTCTTCAAATCTCTCGGCATCAAACATCGCCTATCATGTCCTCATACAAGTGAACAAAATGGATTTGTTGAGCGACGACATCGTCATGTAGTGGAAACAGGTCTCACTCTTTTGGCACAATCTGGTGTTCCAATGCGATTTTGGAACTTTGTCTTTGAAACCGCCACTTATCTAATCAACCGCATGCCCACTCGAACTTCCCTCAACGTCTCTCCTTTTGAACATCTTCTTAACGGCAAACCTGATCTATCTTTTTTGTGTGTTTTTGGGTGCCAGTGTTTCTCTCATCTCCGTCCATATAATCCACACAAAATGGATTTTCGCTCCATCCCCTGTATTTTTCTAGGGTACAGTCTCTCTCATCATGGTTATCAATGCCTTGATCCCGTTTACAATCGCATTTACATTGCCCGACACGTTCAATTTAATGAATCACATTTTCCTCTTCTCCAAACTTCCACTCTTACCACCCCTTCTCCTGATCCGTATTACTCTTCCTATCCTTCGACTAATCCACCTGTTTCCCCTCCCACAGACACACCTAGCCCCACCACGACCCAAAACACTTCTGATCCAACATCACAACCCACTAGTCCACCAGGCCCATTACCCACGGATCCACCAGGCCCATTACCGACAGATCCACCAGGCCCATTATCCACGGATCCACCAGCCCCGCCATAACCCAACCCAACCACCTCACCTACGGCCCCACCACCGGTCGACACAAACCTATCTCCAAACGAACCTATCAATTCTACTATCCCACCTTTACAATTTACCTATACTCGACACCGATCTAACCATCCCGCTACCACCAACCCCACACCTTCCGATTCAAGCACTACCACGGGTCAAACACGTACCCATCCTGCCAGTCTTCGTCCTAACCCCAAGCAGCGTGTTCCATACAATGCCTCTGCTTTTCACACCTCCACTAACCATTCCATCGTCGAACCCTCCACCTTTGCTGTTGCCAACAAAAGTCCTTAGTGGCGTACTGCCATGATGGAGGAATTCAAAGCGCTATTGCGAAATGGCACCTGGACTTTGGTACCACCTGTTCCTAATGCTAATGTTGTTGATAGTAAGTGGGTGTACAGGTTGAAACGTGATGAAAATGGGCATATAACACGTTACAAAGCTCGGCTAGTTGCCAAAGGGTTCAACCAACAACCAGGGATCGATTATCATGAGACATTTAGTTCTGTGGTTAAATCCACAACTGTTCATGTGGTTTTGTCACTTGCTGTTACTCGACAATGGCCTCTTCGTCAGCTCGATGTACATAACGCGTTTTTACATGGTGACCTACAGGAAACTGTTTATTTAAGACAACCACAGGGTTTTATTGATCCTGCAAAGCCGAATCATCTTTGTTTACTTCATAAATCATTATATGGTCTCAAACAAGCTCCGCGGGCGTGGTTTAATCGTCTTTCTAGGGTTCTGTTGCAGCTTGGGTTTCACGGATCTAAAACAGATCCCTCAATATTTATTTACTCTCACAATGGTAACTTATTGTACATGCTTGTTTATGTGGATGATATCATCCTAACCGGAAACAATCTGAGGCTCATTGACCACATCATTCAACGGCTCAGCACCACATTTGTGATCCAGGATATGGGTCGACTTTCATATTTTTTAGGTATCGAGGTGGTTCCACGTGGTACTGACTTGCTTCTATCTCAGAAAAAATACATCTCTGAAATTATCCATAAAGCTGGTCTCTCTCAGTCTAAACCAGTTAATTCGCCTATGGTAATCAACTCTCAATTGTCTCTTGGTGATAGCCCTCAGTTTAATGATCCGGTCAAATATCGACAAACAGTTGGGGCTTTACAATTCCTCACTCTCTCTCGACCAGATATCACTTTTGCAGTTAACAAAGTTTGTCAGTTCATGCACTCGCCAACAGAAAATCACTGGTCTGCGGTTAAAAGGATTCTTCGGTATCTTCAAGGCACATCTCATTTTGGTTTGCTGATTCAACAAAAATCAGCTCCTGTTCTTCATGCCTATACTGACAATTGTTAGAAATCATAAGTTCTGTTAAGGATCCTGGATCCTCAGACTCCCTGCATCATCCATTAAGGATCCGTGATCCATGCCCAGTCTCAGGATAGATGATCCTTAGCATAAAATTCATGCCCTAACAATTTCCCCCAATATGGCAGTTGTGATAAGGATTCACAGCTGTCATATTTCCGTTAGAAGCGGACTAGCCGTTGCTGCTGGTAACTAGTCGTTACACTGCCTGTCGTCACTGACAAGACCTGCTATAATCATCATTGCAAAATATAGAGTTAGAAATAACTCCTCAAATGCCTTTACAAACAAGAAGATCCTTCTGTTTGTGGAGAATGAATCCTTCTACACAGTTCGCTATTAACCTTCCTGCACTTTAATTTCTGCATAGACACTTTAACTGTTAGATAGCCTTATCCGGCCTGGGTACGGTTTTGCTGGTGAAATCCAGGCTAGATGATTTGATACATAATGAATGGTTAATAACATTAAACTTTTTTAGCTACAACTGTTGTTGTTTCTTTCCTCTTTATTTTTCATGTATGCTTTCTATTTTCAAAGATATCATCGCCAAACAACTGGAAAGTTATTGGAAATTTGATGATAATGTTAAACTTTTAACAGAAAACTTGAAGTGTTCATACAAATGTGGATCAATGATTCTTAACCAAAAAGGATAAGAGACAACTTACAGCTTAGAAAAAGTTAGAATATAACATACCAGAGAATCCAAGTTAGGATTCTATATCCTTGTAAATTATTGCTGAATAAACAAACTGTGAAAGGTAAAGTTTCTAGGATCCAGGATCCTTATTGTCAGAACTTGTATAACTTTAGAGCTCCAAGATCCTGTAAGAAAAACAAACTTGGGACCAAGCCAAATAATTGGGAATGAACCCATAATAACTGGGGACAAGCCCAAATAAACTGGGGACAAGCCTAACAAACTGGGGACAAGCCCAAATAAACTAGGGACAAGCCCAACAAACTAGGGACAAGCCCAAATAAACTGGGGACAAGCCCAACAAACTGGGGACAAGCCCAAAAAACTGGGGACAAGCCCAAAAAACTGGGGACAAGCCCAAAGGATCTTGTGTAAACTAGAGTATGGCCCTCACTGGCGACTATCCAAACTTAGTGACATGAAAATGCCAAAACCTTAGCTAACGTGAAAACGTTGGAAACCTTAGGAACGGATGTATGGTACGTCTACCATTATACGTAGGATCCTTAATACAGCCAGTACAATGAAATTGTCAGCCCCTAAAGCGAGTACTGGTCGCATTGCCTTGAACTGCACCAGGATTATCGTGCGCTACTGGCGAAACTGGGGACAGGCCCAAAAACTGGGGACAAGCCCAAATAACTGGGGACAAGCCCGAAAAACTGGGGACAAGCCTAAATAAACTGGGGACAAGCCCAAATACTTTGGAGAATTGGCCAACCACTTTGATCTTCTGTAAAATGATAACAACTCTGCAAAAGCTTAAACTTTGTGAAAATAGATGTTAACTGATTAACTTCTTTACTTATGATAAGTAATAAGAACAAAATGAATGAAAATGAAAGTAATGTGTTACCAAATGTAGAATCATATATCCTTTGAGGATCCCGGATCCTTAATCAGAATACTGGTATCGCTGAGGATCCCTGATCCTTCCTACTTAAAGTATTTTTTGAGATGAACAGCATTCCAAGCTCTTGGTAGGAAATCACCATCCATTGTTAGTAAATGATATGCCCCCTTTCCAGATTCAGCTTCAGTTAGATAGGGGTCTTCCCACTTTGGTGCTAGCTTGCCATCAGAAAGATTCGTGGTATTTTGGAATACCATGTCACCAACTTAAAATTTTCTGACCCTGACATTCTTGTTGTAAGCTCCAGCTACTCTTTGTTGATAACTGGCCATCTTTTCTCTGACTTTGAGCAAAAGCTTCTGCTTAGGATACAAATGTTATGCTGGTTGGTGTAGAATATTACTGTGTCTTTTGACAAGCATCACACTTCTTTGCATATTCTACAGCATACTTCTTCATTGTAGGCTAATAAATCCTGTTATGAGGATCCTTGAGAACAGTGCTCTGCCCCCAGTGTGATTTCCATAATCTCCTTCATGAAAATCCTTTAGAACTTCTTGGATTTCTGGATCCTCAATGCACCTTAGATAGGGACCTGCAAGAGATCGTTTATATAACATGTTATTTAATATTGTAAATTGAGATACCTTGACTTTGAAAGCTCTAGGATTTTCTCCAGTAGGGATCTCTCCATGTTGTATATATCTCATGATTGGAAGGATCCAGGATCCTGAATTTGACTATGCACCATCACTAGGAATGATTACAGAATCCTCTACTATCTCCATAGCTGTGTGATCCTCAATAGTAGGAGCCAAAATATGGATGATAGGTATCTTCACATCCTCTGGCATCTTTAGGAATGATCCAAGGTTAGCTAGGGAATCAGCTTCTGCATTTTCTTCCCTGGGTACCTGTGATAGATTGAAAAAAGCAAAAGAATCTGCCAGTTTCCTGACTATTTCTAAGTACTTGATTAGCTTTTCACCTTTGACAGTGTAAGAACCGTTATAATGATTAGTAATTAATAGATAATCTACATATACTTGAAGATACCTGATCCTCATATTGTTAGCTAATTGCAAACTTGCTATCAAGGCCTCATACTCTGCCTCATTATTAGTGGTTTGGAATTCACATGCAATGGATTGGGGTATAATGTCCCCCTTGTGGCGATTTTAGTAGTGTGCTTTGTCCAGTTCCTTTAACGTTTGAATCTCCATCCGTGAAGTGTCTCTAAGGATCCTTGGTCTTCTCAAGTTGTTGAACTTCTAATTCAGCTTCCCTTTGTAGATCACTACTGAAATCAGCCACAAAGTCAGCTAAAGCTTGGGACCTGATGGCAGTTCTAGGTTCGTATTTAATGTCATATGCACTAAGCTTGACTATCCATTTTGCCATTCTACCTGACATTTCAGGTTTCCTAAGAACATTCTTAATAGGAAAGTTAGCTTTCACAATAATAGTGTGAGTTTCGAAATAATGTCTATGTTTAGCGGAAGCCATAATTAAATCAAGAATTAATTTCTCTAAATGAGAATACCTGGCCTCAGCATCAAGTAGAATTTTACTTACATAACATACCGGACGTTTAGAGCCTTCATGATCCTTAACTAGGATCGCATTTACTGCTTTAGCTGAAACATCTAAGTATAAGGATAATGATTCTCCATTTTCGGGTTTCATCAGGGCTGGTGCTGAGGATAGATAATCCTTAAGAGCCTTGAGTGTAGCTTCATGCTTATCAGTCCACTCAAACTTCTTATCCTTCCTCAATATGTCATACCTGCCTTGAGCAATTTGTCTACCTTTTCTTGGATAATGGCATTTCTTTCAGGTGCACACTTTCTCCTTTTTTGGTGTATTGGCTTGAAAGACCTGTCAATACCAAGTTTGTGAGTAATAACATCCTTAGATATACCTGTCGTGTCTTCATGTTTCCAAGCAAAGGTAGTCTTTCTTCTTTTCAAGAAGGATATTAAATCTTGCTCAATACTGTCTAGGATCGCGGATCCTATAAAAATTTTGGATTCAGGATCCTCTGGGTTCAACAGAATATCCTTGACGTCTTGCTCTCTTGCCTTCATTACGTCTTGCTCCTTGGAAGCTGGTTTCATTGAAGAAATGTAACAGTTCTTTGCCTCCTGCTGATCACTCTCTATCTCTACCACACCCCATAGAGTTGGGAGCTTGACACATTGATGATATGTTGAGGGGACTGCCTTCATATTGTGTATCCATGGCCTGCCAAGGATAACATTACAACAAGATAAGCAATCAATCACATAGAATTTTTTAACAACATTCACTCCCTCTATATAGATAGGAAGTTTGATGTCCCCCAATTTAATCTTTGTCTCTCCATTGAATCCCACAAGGACATATGATCTTAGGACAATATCAGATTCAAGGATGTTCATTTTTTTTTGAGGACATCCAACTCTATTATGTTCACTGAGCTTCCCCCATCAATGAGAATCCTACGAACAAAATGGTTAGATATAAATAATGTAATAACCAAACCGTCATGATGAGGATCCTGTATGTCCACACGATCATCCTCATCAAAGGATATGACTTTTTCCTGGGTAAGAATGGAAGTTCGAACAGGTCTGTCCCCATTCTCCATCTTTGTTTCTTTTTTATGTCTTTTAGCTGCTGAGAACCTCCGGAGATGAAATGGATGATTTGAGCATCAGCTGGTGGAGGAGAAGCTTTTTCAGGAACCTTCTCAGAATCCTGGATCCTTGACTTTTTCCTTCCAAGCAATTCCTTCAAGTATCCTTTGCTCAAAAGATAACCTATCTCCTTCCTTAATGCTATGCACTCATCTGTGAGATGACCAATATCCTCATGGTAAGCACACCATTTCGATTTGTCTTTGGTAACAGGCGGTTTGTCATTCTTCCTTGGGCACCTAGCCTTATCACCTAAATTCTGCATAGCAAGGATTAGTTCATTATTATCAGCATAAAAACAATATTCAGAAATAGGAGGATAATCCTCATCATCTTCCTCTTGTTCCATAGCATGTACATTCTGGTTGTCATGCTTGGATCAGTTATTCTTGAAATAGGATCCTTGTTTGTCTTGCTTTGAGGATCCTGACAATCTCTCCTGGATCCTTTTGTCATCCTCTAAACGGATGAACCTAAGGGCCCTGTTCCTTATCTCATGTAGGTTCCTGCAAGGTTTCATAACAAGATCATCATAGAACTGAGAATCCTTAAATAAACCCATTTTAAATGCTTCAACAACAGTAGCAATATCTAAGTTAGGGATTTCTAAGGATTCTTTATTGAATTTAGTTATGTAATCTATAAGTGATTCATTTTGACCTTGTGTTACCCTATATAGATCACTAGTTAACCGTTCAAACCTCCTACTGCATGAGAATTGGCTATTAAACAAATTAACTAGATTAGCAAATGAAGTAATAGAGTAAGGGGGAAGACTTAGCAGCCATTTAAGAGCTGATCCTGTAAGAGTGGATCCGAAACCCTTACCTAGACATGCTTCTTTTAACCTTTCCGGAATGGGATTGATCTCCATCATTTCCTTATATTGAGCTACATGCTCTTCTGGATCTGTTGAGCCATAATATAGCTTCATGGTAGGTATTTGGAACCTCTTTGGAATTTCTGCATCACAAATAGGTGGTGCAAAACGAGATATCTTGTGACTTCCATCTGGAATTTCAGGAATGGGCTTAACCACTCCTGGAACGCTGGATATCATATCCTTCAGTTTCTGCAATTCCCTAGCCATAACTTGGTTGATACCTGTATCCTGCACAAAGCCATGGTTAGCATTATAAGAATTATTCAAAGTGTTACCTCCTGAATGATTCAAGTTTGGAATTCCAGATGTGAATCCATATTGGCGAGATTCTAGCATGATTGAGGGACCAGATGAAGCAATAGTTTGCATAGGTATGAAGTCTCCCAAATGAATCTCTGAACTTATGGGTTCTGCACTTCTTAAGGATCCTTGATCCTGAAAGATGTTGGACCCTTGATATACTGAGACTGGGGGTCTTGGAGGATAATCCATGGATCTGTAAATATGAGATGAGGATCCCTGAGCTTGAGAGGAGGATCCTTGAACCTGAGAGGATCCTTGAACCTGAGAAGAAGATCACTGACCCTAAAACGAGGATCCTTGAATCGTCTGTGCTCCCACATATCCTCCAGAACTGAAGAAGGTCCCTTGATGCTTAGAAGAGGATCCTTGTGGCTGAACAGAGGATCCTGAAGGCTGAAAGTAGGATCCTTGAGCCTGAGTCATTGCCAACGATCCATAACGTATACTCAACAATCCACCCTGGTATTGAGTGCCTGATGCTGTAGAGTGCTGGGTTGTTATGGCTGGAGAATCAAAATTCAGTGACCTGGCCACCAATGGAGAGTGATCCTCCGCTGATCTCTTCAATTTCTTGATGTCATCAATCTCTCGAAGGATCCTGTCATTGGTTCTGTCCTGCTGCTGCATGTGATCCTTCATCTGCAAAATCAAAGAATAAAGATCATTGTTAGTAGGACCAGAAGAAGTGGTAGAAGTTGGTTATGGGAAAACGGGGGTTTGTTTGTTCGCAACATTTTCAGCAATTTTCTGGGATCCAAAAGGTGCTGGAGGCAAAGGTGGAATGCTCTGTGAAGAAGTGACCGCCGGCATGGAGCTTGAAGTGTTCTTCGCTTGAGAAGCCATGTAGTTGAAGGTAATGAACCGAAATGAGCAAAATTTCTTAGAAATGAAGCACCAATTACCCCACGGTGGGCGCCAAACTATTTTGGTCAAAAATCACACAAGGATAATGCAACCAAATCTGATTTTGTGAGGTATGATGCTTGGTTAATTGTATGAACGACAAGGATATGAAATCAATGATGAACACAGAGATTTATACGAGGAAAAAGCCCTTGATCTTTAGAAGATCTCCGGCATAAAAAACCTCGGGTGATGGAAACTACCAATCACCAAATATATTGCAAAAACAATAATGACCCTTGTACAACTTCGGAAGAAAACAAGCTCAATAAAATGAATTGCTAGTATAAGTATATGTTTTTGCTAAGGGTTTGCAGAGAATTCGAGTGTTGTGTGTTTTTTCTGTGGTGTGTTCGACCTATGCCTCAAATGTGCTCGTTTCCCCTAAAACGGTGGAGGTCACCCATGTTCTCCAAAACAGTTATTTCTTCATTAAGCACGTGCCTATGAAGCATATTCCACGAGATTCCAGCAAAGACTAAGCCCATGTCGTCCATTACCTGCATATAAACATTAAAAACGTGACAATTGTTAGAAATCATAAGTTCTGTTAAGGATCCTGGATCCTCAGACTCCCTGCATCATCCATTAAGGACCCGTGATCCATGCCCAGTCTCAGGATAGATGAACCATAGCATAAAATTCATGCCCTAACACATGGGATCGGGTGACTTGGATAAAAACGAAGGAGGTCTCGGGTTGATTAAGTTGAAGAGTATTAATATTGATCTCCTATCCAAAAGGGGATGGCGATTTAACACAGAGAAAAATCAGCCGGAGAAAAGAAGCTTGAATGGAGTGTGGAATAAAATTACAAAAACGGTAGCTCGAACTATGGTGGACGGTATTCCTTTACGTATTTTTTAGAAGTATAGTTGGAAATGGTCATTGTTAGGGATGGATTTTCACAATGTATGGATCACGGATCCTCAAGGGCAGCCAGGATCATGGATCCTCAGTTCAGTTTGAATCACGGATCCTCAAGTGCAGGATTAAGGATCCCGGATCCTCATTATTATCCTAACATTAACAATTGTTTCCATTGTATTTGAATTTGTTTTGCAGGAGTATTTGAATGAGACTTGGTCTAACCGAGATTCTAGGGGAATATGCTCCTTTATTCTGCACGTGCACGGCCTTCGTGACCGTTGTGGAGATCGTGGGAAGATAGCACCTTTTGCGGATAGTTAGTTAGCTTAGCTAGTTTCTATTTTTAAAAGGGGATATAAGCTTGTATAGACATAAGAATTATTAGCAACACACTACACTCGAGCTCTCAACAACTCTCGGCGATTACATACATTTTGCACTATAGCTAACCTTGTACCAAGCTTGTTATCATCCCGATTTGTAAACATTGTTTGTTTAATATAGTTGGTGATTGGTAGTTTTCATCACCCGAGGTTTTTTATGCCGGAGATCATTCATTGATCAAGGGCTTTTTCCTCGTATAAATCCTTGTGTTCAACATTCACTTCATTCATTCTTTGTTCTTACATTTGTTCACATAATCAAGCATCACATATCACAAAATCGGATTTGGTTATATTATCCTTGTTTGATTTTTGACCAAAACAGTTTGGCGCCCACCGTGGGGCAATTGGTGCTTCATTCTTGAAAAATTTTGTTCATTTCATTCATTTCTCTTCGTTACCTCCAATCATATGGCTTCCCAGGGAAAAAAGACTTCAAGCTCCATGCCGGCGATCACCTCTTCACAGGGCATTCCACCTTTGCCTCCTCCACCTTCTGGATCCCAGAAGAATGCTGAGAATGCTCCGAAGAAACAAACCCCCGTTTTCCCAAAACCAACTTCTACTGCTTCTTCTGGTCCTACTAACAATGATTTATATTCTTTGATTTTGCAGATGAAGGATCACATGCAGCAGCAGGACAGAACTAATGACAGGATCCTTCGAGAGATTGATGAAATAAAGAAATTGAAGAGATCAGCGGATGATCATTCTCCATTGGTGCCTAGATCACTGAATTTTGATTCTCCAGCCATAACTGCCCAACATTCCACAGCATCAGGCACTCAATACCAGGGTGGATTATTGAGTATACGCTATGGATCATTGGCAATGACTTAGGCTCAAGGATCCTACTTTCAGCCTTCAGGATCCTCTCTTCAGTATCAAGGATCCTTCTTTAGCTCTTGAGGATATATGGGAGCGCAGACAGTTCAAGGATCCTCTTCTCAGGTTCAGGGATCTTCTCAGGTTCAAGGATCCTCCCCTCAGGTTCAGGGATCCTTATCTCAGGTTTACGGATCCATGGATTATCCTCCAAGACCCCCAGCCTCGGTGTATCAAGGATCCAACATCTTTCAGGATCAAGGATCCTTAAGGAATGTACAACCCAGAAGTTCAGAGATTCATTTGGGAGACTTCATCCCTATGCAGACTATTGCTTTGTCTGGTCCCTCGATCATGCCAGAATCACATCAATATGGATTCACATCAGGAATTCCACCCTTGAATCCATCAGGAGGTAACACTTTAAATACTACTTGTTTTGGTCAAAAATCACACAAGGATAATGTAACCAAATCCGATTTTGTGAGGTGTGATGCTTGAATATGTGAACAAATGTATGAACAAAGAATGAATGAAATGAATGTTGAACACAAGGATATATACGAGGAAAAAGCCCTTGATCAATGAATGATCTCCGACATAAAAAACCTCGGGTGATGGAAACTACCGATCACCAACTATATTACACAAACAATGTTTACAAATCGGGATGATGACAAGCTTGTACAATGTTAACTATAGTGCAAAATGTATGTAATCGCCGAGAGTTGTTAAGAGCTCGAGTGTAGTGTGTGTTGCTAATATTTTTTATGTCTAAACAAGCTTGTACCCCCTTTTAAAAATAGAAACTAGCTAAGCTAACTAACTATCCGCAAAAGGTGCTATCTTCCCACGATCTCCACAACGGTCAGGAAGGCCATGCATGTGCAGAATAAATGAGCATATTCCCCTAGAATCTCGGTTAGACCAAGTCCCATTCGAATAATCCTACAAAACAGATTCAAATATAATGGAAACAATTGTTAGTATTAGGATAATAATGAGGATCCTGGATCCTTAGTCCTGCAACGTCTTCTGAGGATCCTTAATTCAAACTGAACTGAGGATCTGTGATCCTGGCTGCACTTGAGGATCCGTGATCCATACTGTTAGGGCATGAATTTTATGCTAAGGATCATCTATCCTGACTCTGGGCATGGATCACGGGTCCTTAATGGATGATGCAGACAGTCTGAGGATCCAGAGTCTGAGGATCACGAGTCTGAGGATCACGCGTCTGAGGATCACGAGTCTGAGGATCAGGATCCTTAACAGAACTTATGTTTTGCACGTTTTTAATGTGTAAATGTAGGTAATGGACGTAGTGGACCACTTCTTTGCTGGAATCTCGTGGAATATGCTTTTAGGCACGTGCATATTGAAGAAATAACCGTTAGTGGTGGTCATGGGTGACTTCCACCTTTTTCGGGAAGTTAGTTAGTTGATTTTTTCTTATCATTTTAAGGGGAAAACAAGCTCAATGAAGGCATAAGTCGTGCATACCACACAAACAACACACAACACTCGAATTCTCTGCAAACACTTAGCAAAAAACACACACTTTCACTAGAAATTCATTGTATCGAGCTTGTTTTCTTCCGAAGTTGTACAAGGATCACTATTGTTTCAGCAATATATTTGGTGATCGGTAGTTTCCATCACCCGAGATTTTTTTATGCCGGAGATCTTCTAAAGATCAAGGGCTTTTTCCTCGTATAAATCTCGGTGTTCATCGTTGATTTCATACACTTGTCGTTCATTCAATTAACCAAGCATCATTCCTCACAAAATCAGATTTGGTTGCATTATCCTTGTGTGATTTTTGACCAAAACAGTTTGGCGCCCACTGTGGGGCAATTGGTGCTTCAATTCTGAGAAATTTTATTCATTCCATTCGTTTCGGTTCATTACCTTCAACCACATGGCTTCTCAGGGAGAACTTCTCCAAGTTCTATGTCGGCGGTCACTTTTTCACAGGGCATTCCGCCTTTGCATCATCTCCCCCTTGCATTCCAGAAGAATGCTGAGAATTCTCCGAAAAAGACAACCCCCGTTTTCACAAAACCAACTGTTGTTTCTTCCTCTACACTTACTAACAGTGATTTTTGTTTTGGTCAAAAAATCAGATGAGGATATTGCAACCAAACTCTCAATTACGGGGTATGATGCTTGAAATGTAGAACAATGATGAGGATCACTTTAATGTAAAATTGCACAAACAACACGAGGGTTTATACGGGGAAAAAGCCCTTGATCAAGAGTTGATCTCCGGCACAAAAAACCCCGGGTGATGGAAACTACCGATCACCAAGCTCAAATAAATGAATAAATGTTTACAACTTCGGATAGTAACGAGCTAGGTACAAGGATCACTATCGTGAAATGTGTAAATGTGAGTGAAAACGAATGAATGTTCGTCGAGAGTTTCAAGTGTGCGAGTATATGAGTGTGTGTAGCTGTAAAAATGACTAAGTGTTTTCTACTAGCTCGTTACCCCTTTTAAAATAGAAATCTAACTACCAAACTAACTATCCGACTTTCGTGCCATGCCTCCACGTTCTCCACAACGTCTATTTTTGGCCAAGCACGTGCAGAATAGTTTGGGAATATTCTCCAGGAATGTCGCCAAGACTTGGTCAAGCTTGTTATACCTACGAGATAGTACAAAACATAAGTAAACAATCGTCAGTACGAGGATCCTTAAAGTGATCCATGATCCTGATCCTGAAGCTCTTCTGAGGATCACCACCTGTCACAGAAGTAAGGATCACTAGTTAGGATAACGAATAAGGATCACTAATTGTTAGAAAATCCTCCCCTAACAATTGCCCCCAAAATATAAGGAGTTAGATTGTAAATATGTGAGTTATATTTTACTGATCTTATCCGCAACAAAGTAACGGATATATAGCCGTTAAAATAGAACTAGCCGTTGCGATCATGACGTCACGGAAGTGACAATCCTGCAGAATCATAATTATAAATAGAGATATAGATAGGATCATTATGCATTCAAATTCGAAAGAAACTCCCTTTAAATTCTCAGTCGACGATCAACCAGGTATTTCTTTCTCCCCTTTCTTCCTCTCTTACTCTGTTTTTCTTTCTTTATCTCCGCCACTTCGAAAATGTTGCTCCGAAGTTCACCAGCCAAGGATCACCCAAAGAACAGTCCTCCGAAAAGCCAGGGGATTATTGAAGACTCAATTAAAGAGCGCTGTCTCTTCAATGATGCTCAGATAGATAGGATCCGCCACTGCTTCCCGGCGAACACCGAATTTAGGCCTTTTGACCCCAATGCCTTGAGCGATCATATCTCCGATAAGTGGGTTGCTTTCCCCGTCATTCCTTTCACCATAGGCTATACATATCCTTTTCCAGCCTTCACCCAATCTTTCTTTTCCCTAACCGGCATCTCTTATATCCAAGCCATGCCAATGATTTGGAGGGTTTTGTACACCCTTGAAAGGATCATCGATCAGGAGGGAATAGATCTAGGAATGGCAGAGCTGGGAGAACTGTATGATCTTACCACCTTTGGCTCTCACCGTTATTTATTCAAACGTAAACCCGGTGAGGAACACCCGATCTTCAAAGCCACCAAGAATGATGCTAATTGGAAACGGCGCTTCTTTTTTATCAAGAGAGATTCCATTCAGGATGGAAAGGATCTTCCTAAAAAATGGGCTACCCATGGTAGTATGGAGGATCCTGAGAAGGATCACCAGGAACTTTCTTTTGATGTAAGGATAACTTATATTTTTGTTTTCTTTTTATGCAGCTATCACCGTCTCACACCTCAAACTGTCCCCTGCTGCTAAGGAAAGGCTCCTCGCTTTCAAGAAACTTGATCCTGATACAAGAACTTTCAAGACAACAACCCAAGATTCACAGGAGGTATCTTCAGGCTCTGTCACAATGTCAAGTAAGTATCCTTGTTTAAAATTTAAATAAATAGTGAAATATGAACTAAGAAAAGATATTTATCTTGTTTTGATTGTGTAGGTGCTGGAAAATCTACCAAGTCCGCTTCCAAGTTCAACGTTGCTGATCTCACCACTGTCAGATCTTCCAAGAGGAAAGCTCCTACCAGTCCGACAGCTTCGGTCCCCAAGGCACCCTTCAAAGGGAAGGCGATCAAGAAGAGGAAAGCCTCTGAAGCTGGGGATCTGCAGGGTCTGCCTCTGATCCGTCATCAATTCCTTGAGTACTTTAACGAGGTGAGGATCACTGTCTTTACTCGTATATCCGGTTAACATATCCTGCTGGTATATCCTGCTCATTACTTGATCCTGACCTTATCCTTTTTACAGAAATTCGCTGAGATTGAGGACTATGTGGGCCACGTTGAGGATCAAGATAGGAAGATTGCTGATCTCCAGCAGGTTGCGGTGTTGAAGGATCTCACAATTGCTGATCTTCAGAAGGAAGTCCGGGACACCAAACAGCAGATGGCCAAGGTGCTGGTTAACGTTGACTATGAAAAGAGTGAGATCACCGAAGATGCCAAAATCTCTGCCGCCATTACAATGTACAAGACCAAGCTTCAAATGGCCTTGGAAGCTCAGGATCCAAATTTTGACAAGAGCACCTGGGATATTGAAGGTTGGAAGGCTAGGCTTGCTGAACTGGATGATGAAGAGGCTGAGGAGGTTGAAGAGATCCTGACAATCGAAGCTGGAGGCAAAGGTGAAGGTGGTGAAACAAGTGGAGCTGGAGGTGACAATGCAGCGAAGGCTTAGGCTGCATGATTGGGCGATGAAGGACATTTCTAGACGTAGCCGGAGCCCAATTTTTAAATAAGGTGGTAGTTTGTTTTTTGTGGTTGTGATGTTTAAAACAATTTCATGGTTTGTACTTTGAACAATAGGTTTTAGGATTAAGGATCTTGTATGATCCTTAGGACATTAGGCAGGATTGCAATTGGTGGAGGGATCCTCTGTTTGGGGGATGAAGCCATTGTGATCCTGTCGCCTTTATATTCCTGCACTACTCTTGAACTTATTATCATGGACACCCTTTACCTACCCCAGCGGACGGGCCACGATTTGCTGGTAGATGCTCGGGTAGGTAATTTTGACAACCTTTTAAGGGTTAGTCTTTTGTTTATAAATAAAAACTTAACCTTTTGTCGCTTATCTCGTGTTGTTATACTTTTTAATACCTTATTTTCCAACTGTTGTAATTTTCAATCTATTTATACTTATCAAGCCTTGAAAAATTAGAAAAGATATCCAGAAAGTTGAGAATATGATCAAGGATCACATATCCCATAACTGATAAGTTCTAAAAAGTGATATGGTTTAAGAATCACAAGTTCAGTTGTCAAGTATAAGGGTTATTCAAATAAATAAGGAATGGAATTAAAAATAGTTAAGGATCATACCTGAGGATCCAAGTTAGGATCCTAACCTTAATAAGGATAACTATAAGATAAACCTTAGAATAAAGTAAGGATCAAGGGTCCCTAGTTGCCTACCTTCAAGAACCTGAAATAGAGCATTACTTGGGACTAAGCCAACATAAGATAAGAATTAGCAACTGGGGACAAGCCCAAGGATAACTGGGGACAAGCCCAAGGATAACTGGGGACAAGCCCAAGGATCGTATGTAAACTGGAGTATGGCCCTAACTGGCGACTATCCAAACTTAGTGGCATGAAGATGCCAAAACCTTAGCTAACGTGAAGAAGTTAGAAACCTTAGCTAACGAGAAAACGTCAGAAACCTTAGGAACGGATGTATGGTACGTCTACCATTATACGTAGGATCCTAAGCATAGCCAGAACAATGGAATTATCAGCCCCTAAAATGAGTACTGGTCCCAATGCCTTGAACTATACCAGGATCATCGTGCGCTACAGGCGGAACTGGGGTCAAGCCCGAATAACTGGGGTTAAACCCAAAGGACGGATTGCTTCAGTGGATAACCAATGTTATGCTAAGGATACCTGAACTTTCAAAACTCAAATTCACGTGAGAGATGGATAAAGGATACATGATCCTTATCCTTATATGAGAAAATAAAGAAATGAATTAGTTCAAGTTTAGGATATTACCTAAGTAAGGATCACCGATGCTTTGAGGATCCTTTAAGGATATCCCTATTGTGAGGATCATCTGTGCCACTAGGATCCCGCTCACATGAAATATTTCTTCAAGTGGACAGCATTCCAGGCTCTTGGTAGCAAATCACCTTCCATGGTTAGCAATCTATATGCCCCCTTTCCTGCTTCAGCTTCAATCAAATAAGGGACTTCCCATTTTGGAGCCAAGTTCCCATCAGCAGGATTGGTGGTATTTTGGAATGCTTTCCTTAATACCATATCTCCAACTTGAAACCTCCTGATCCTGACATTTTTGTTGTAAGCACCAGCCATTCTTTGCTGATAACTGGCCATCCTTATCCTAGCCATATCCCTGATTTCTTCAATAGTATCCAGGTCTTGAGCCAAGTTCTCATCATTCTCTTCAGGATCACGGGTACTTGTTCTAGCAGTTGGAACCACCATTTCTGTTGGGATCACTGATTCTGCCCCAAATACCAAAGAGAATGGCGTTTGACCAGTAGCATTCTTAGGGGTTGTCCTATCAGCCCAGAGCACATAGGGTAGTTCTTCTGCCCATTTCCCTTTCTTGGATCCAAGCTTCTTCTTCAAATTGTTGATGATGATCTTATTGGATGATTATGCCTGACCATTAGCTTGTGGGTGGACTGGTGTTGATGTTATCATCCTAATCCCCCAGCTGTCACAAAAGTTAGTGGTTCTGCCCCCAATAAATTGGGAACCATTATCACATATAATCTCAGAAGGAATTCCAAATCTAGTTATAATATTTCTTTTAATGAAGGATATAACTTCCTTTTCTCTGACTTGGGCAAAAGCTTCAGCCTCTATCCACTTGGAGAAGTAATCAGTCATAGCGAGCATGAATACTTTTCCACCAGGTGCCTTAGGGAGCTTACCAACTATATCCATCCCCCATCTCATAAATGGCCAAGAGGAGGATATAGGATGTAATAATTCAGCTGGTTGATGAAGGATATTGCTGTGTCTCTGACAAGGATCACATCTCTTAGCATACTCCACAGCATCTCTCTTCATGGTTGGCCAGTAGTATCCTGTCCTCAGGATCCTTGAGAATAATGCCCTGCCCCCAGTGTGGTTTCCACAATCTCCTTCATGGAAGTCTTTTAAAACTTCTTGGACTTCAGGATCCTCAATGCATCTCAAGTATGGTCCTGCAAGAGATCGTCTATACAACATACTATTTATAATTGAGAATTGAGATACCTTAGATTTGAAAGCCCTAGGGTTTTCTCCTGTAGGAATCTCTCCATGTTGTAAGTATCTCATAATTGGTGAGATCCATGATCCTGATCCTGAATGGGATCGAGTATCCTCACTAGGGATTATTGCAGAATCATTCCCTATTTCCATAGCCATATGATCCTCAATAGCCGGGGTCAGGATATGGATAATAGGAATCTTGATATCCTCCGGGATCTTCAAGGATGATCCTAAATTAGCCAATGCATCAGCTTCTGTATTTTCTTCCCTTGGTACATGTGACAAACTAAAGGAAACAAAAGAGAGTGCCAAACTTTTGACTATCTCCAAATATTTGGTTAACTTTTCACCTTTAACAGCATAGGATCCATTAAAGTGGTTTGTAATTAACAAAGAATCTACGTGTACCTCAAGATACCTGATCCCCATATACTTAGCAATTTGCAAACCAGCAATTAAGGCTTCATATTCAGCCTCATTGTTAGTGGTTTGGAACTCACAAGCTATAGAGTGGGGTATTATGTCCCCCTGTGGCGATTTTAGTAGTATTCCCAGCCCTGTGCCTTTGACATTTGAGGATCCATCAGTGTAGAGTATCCAAGGATCCTTGGTCTCCTCTAACTGCTGGACTTCTAACTCAGCTTCTTCTTGTAAATCACTACTGAAATCAGCCACAAAGTCAGCTAATGCTTGGGATTTGATGGCTGTCCTAGGCTCATATCTTATATCATATGCACTCAGCTTCACTGCCCACTTAGCCATCCTTCCTGACATCTCTGGTTTCCTGAGGACATTCTTAATTGGAAAATTAGTTTTAACAATGATAACATGAGTTTCAAAATAATGTCTTAACTTAGTGGATGCCATAATTAATGCAAGAATAAGCTTTTCAAGGTGTGAATACCTGGATTCGGCATCAAGTAAACTTTTACTTACATAATAGACAGGATGTTGTGTACCTTGATGATCCTTAACAAGGACCGCACTTACTGCTTTTGAGGATACTGCAAGATACAAGGATAACACATCACCTTTTTCTGGTTTCATCAAAGCCGGGGCTGAGGATAGGTAATCTTTGAGTGCTCTCAAAGCATTTTCATGCTTCTCAGTCCACTCAAATTTCTTGTTCTTCCTTAGGATATCATAGAACTCTTTACACTTCTCGGAGGATTTGGATATAAATCTGTTCAAGGCTGCTATCCTGCCTGTTAGCCTTTGAACATCCTTAGCATTGGCCGGAGATTTGATGTTCACTATTGCTTTGATTTGTTCCGGGCTAGCTTCAATGCCTCTCTTTGTCACCATATATCCTAAGAATTTACCTGCTTTAACACCAAAGTGACATTTTGAAGGATTAAGTTTCATGTTATATTTGTCAAGGATATCGAATGCTTCCTCCAAGTCTCTTAGGTGATCCTCAGCTTTTAAGGATTTTACCACCATATCATCTATGTAAACCTCCATAGTTTGTCCGATCTGGTCCTTGAACATCATATTCACCAGCCTTTGATATGTTGCACCTGCATTTCTTAATCCGAACGGCATAGCAATATAGCAGTATATACCAGTTGGAGTCATGAAGGCTGTATCCTCTTGGTCGGATGGTTCCATTTGGATTTGTTGGAATCCAGATGAAGCATCCATAAAAGTTAACAGTTCATGACCCGCAGTTGCATCCACCATGGAGTCAATGTGGGGTAAAGGGAAAGGATCCTTGGGACATGCCTTATTTAAATCTGTAAAATCGACACATACCCTCCACTTTCCGTTTTTCTTTTGAACAACAACCACATTGGCCAACCATCTTGGATACTTAACCTCCCTAATCATACCTGCCCGGAGCAATTTCTCTACCTCTTCCTAGATAATGGCATTCCTTTCCGGTGCAAACTTTCTTCTCTTTTGATGGATTGGTTTGAAGGATCTGTCAATGCCGAGTTTGTGAGTGATTACATCTTTGGATATACCAGTCATGTCTTCATGTTTCCATGCAAAGGTAGTCTTTCTCCTTTTTAGGAAGGATACGAGGTCTTCTTTCATTTCGCCAAGGATCCCTGATCCTATATAAATTATAGATTCAGGATCATCCGGATCCATAAGGATTTCTACCACATCCTGTTCACTCGCCTCCAAGACATCCCTTGGAGGATACTTTGATTGCTATTGTTCCCTGGATTTCGAAGCTGGTTTCATCGATGAAGTATAGCAATTCTTAGCCTCCTGCTGATCACTATCAATCTTCACTATTCCCCAAGGACTAGGGAGCTTCACACATTGATGGTAAGTGGATGGGACTGCTTTCATATCGTGTATCCAGGGCCTGCCAAGGATAACATTACAACAAGATAAACAGTCAATAACACAAAATTTTTGATAAGAGTGTAGGCCTTCAATGTATATTGGGAGTTTAATGTCCCCCAGGGTATTCTTAGTTTCACCACTAAATCCCACGAGTACAGAGGATCTTGGTATGATCTCTGATTCAGGAATACCCATCTTCTTTAGGACATCAAGCTGGATAATGTTCACTGAACTTCCTCCGTCTATAAGGATCCTGCGGACAAAATGGTTAGATATGAAAAGAGTAATAACTAAACCATCGTGATGAGGATCCTGGATATCAACACGATCCTTTTCATCAAAGGTTATGACTTTCCCTTCCGAGACACTTGATGTTCGAACAGGTCTTTCTCCGTTATCCATTTTAGTTTCCTTTGCATGCCTTTTAGCTGCTGAGAAGGATGTGCCGCAAATGTCCGATCCTCCAGAAATGAAGTTTATCACTTGTGCATCCGCTGGAGGGGCTGGAGCCTTCTCAGGGATCCTTTCAGGATCCTGAGTCCTTGACTTTTTTCTTCCCAACAATTCTTTTAGATGCCCCTTGTTCAACAAGTATCCAATTTCGTTTCTTAGTGCAATGCATTCTTCTATGAGGTGCCCAAAATCTTCATGGTATGCACACCACTTTGATTTATCCTTAGCTGCAGCTGGCCTATCATTTTTTCTGGGCCATCTAGCTTTATCACCTCAACTCTGCATCGCAAGGATTAGTTCATTGTTATCAACACTAAAACAATATTCAGAAATTGGAGGATAATCCTCATCATCCTCTTCTTGATCAATAGAATGCACGTTCTGGTTATCAGATCTGTTGTAGGATCTGAACTTGTTGTTCCTGAATGAGGATCCTTGCTTATCCTGCTTTGAGGATCCTGTTAACCTCTCCTGGATCCTCTTGTCATCCTCTAGCCGGATGTACCTAAGGGCCCGGGTTCTTACCTCATCTAGGTTCCTGCATGGTGTCATAACAAGATCATCATAAAATAACGAATCCCTAAGCAAACCCATTTTGAAGGCCTCAACAGCCGTGGCTATATCTAAGTTAGGAATGTCTAAGGATTCTTTACTGAATTTGGTAATGTAATCCCTTAATGATTCATTATGACCCTGGGTTATCCTATACAGATCACTAGTTAAACGCTCAAATTTTCTACTACAAGAAAACTGATTATTAAATAGATTAACTAGGTTAGCAAACGAGGTAATAGAGTAAGGGGGAAGACTTAGCAGCCATTTGAGAGCTGATCCAGTAAGAGTAGACCCGAATCCCTTGCACAGGCATGCTTCCTTTAACCTTTCTGGGATCGGATTGATTTCCATCCTTTCCCTATATTGTGCTATGTGTTCTTCAGGATCAGTCGAACCATCATACAGCTTCATTGTAGGCACATGGAACCTCTTGGGTATCTCAGCATCACAGATTGGTGGTGCAAAACGAGATATCTTGTGGCTCCCATCTGCAATCTCTGGGATAGGTTTGACCACTCCCGGAACACTTGATATCATATCCTTTAGCTTTTGCAATTCTCTGGCCATGGCATGATTGATACCTGGATCCTGCACAAGACCATGGTTAGTAGTATGAGAATTATTAAAAGTGTTACCTCCCATTGGATTCAAGTTAGGAAGAATGGATGTTAATCCATATTGTTGAGGCTCTGGAATGATCGAGGGACCAGTAGAGGCATTGGTCTGCATTGGAATAAAATCTCCCTGATGGACATCTGAACTTCCTGTTTGCAAACTCCTCAAGGATCCTGGCATCTGAAAGGATCCCTGAAACTGGGACGATCCTGGAACAAAGGAGGATCCTTGAACCTGGGATGATCCTGGAACGAAGGAGGATCCTTGAAACTGCTGCATTCCTGAATATCCTCCTGAACTCGTGAGGGATCCCACATGCTGAGGATAGGATCCCGCTGGCTGGAAATATGAACC
>JARYGA010046077.1:0-33865 GCA_030545235.1 Helianthus tuberosus | reverse complement strand
GCATAGTATACCTAGATTTATGAGCTTCTTCTAGGATCTTATGCCTTAAATCTCCTTGCTTAGGTACCCAAATCCTTTTCTTATGGAATCTCCAAATTCCATCATTTCCTTGCTCTAATTCTTTTATTCGTCCTTTCATTCCTTCAGCATCATCCTTGATTGCTGTTTCCTGAACATTCTTTAGTTGTTCCATTAAATCTAACTGTAGATTTAATCTGAGAGCACGAACTCGCTTTTGCTTTTCATGATACTTACGACTTAAGGCATCTGCAACTACATTTACCTTTCCTTCGTGATACTGAATATCACAGTCGTAGTCATTTAGGATTTCCATCCATCTCCTTTGCCTCATGTTCAATTCTTTTTGCCCAAATATGTACCTTAAACTTTTGTGATCCGTATAGACAGTAAATTTACTTCCGTATAGATAATGTCTCCATATCTTAAGGGCAAAAATTACGGCTCCTAATTCTAAATCATGAGTCGTATAGTTCTTCTCGTGCTTTTTCAATTGCCTTGATGCATACGCAATTACCTTCTTGCGTTGCATAAGCACATATCCAAATCCTAGCTTAGAAGCATCACAATAAACTTCAAAATCTTCAGTTCCTTCTGGCAAGGCTAGAATTGGGGCATTTGTTAACTTTTGCTTTAGAATCCTAAAAGCTTCTTCTTGTTTAGGTCCCCATTCAAACTTAAGTGCTTTACAGGTTAGCTTAGTTAATGGTACAGCTATCTTGGAAAAATCCTTAATAAACCGTCTATAATATCCGGCTAAACCTATAAAACTTCTAATTTCCATTGCTGTTTGCGGAACCTTTCATTTGGTAATTGCCTCTATCTTAGCAGGATCTACATGAATGCCTTCGTGATTCACCATGTGTCCTAGGAATTGCACTTCTTGTAGCCAAAATTCACACTTCGAGAATTTGGCGTATAGCTTTTCTTTTCTTAACAAAGTTAAGAGTGCATGCAAGTGCTGACAATGTTCGTCCTGATTTTTGGAATAAATAAGTATATCGTCGATAAAAACAATTACAAATTTATCCAAGTACGGTTTACAGATCCTATTCATCATGTCCATGAATGCTGCAGGTGCATTCGTTAATCCGAAGGGCATGACTGTAAACTCGTAATGACCATACCTAGTTCTGAAAGCAGTTTTAGGTATGTCTTCTTCTTGTACCTTCAATTGATGATATCCGGAGCGTAAATCTATCTTAGAAAAATATCTAGCTCCTTGAAGTTGATCGAATAGATCATCAATCCTAGGTAATTGGTATCGATTCTTAATTGTAACCTTATTCAATTCTCTATAATCAATACACATTCGCATCGAACCGTCCTTTTTCTTTACAAACAATACAGGTGCTCCCCACGGGGATGAACTAGGTTGTATGAAACCTTTACTTAGTAATTCATCTAATTGCTTTTTCAGTTCTAACATTTATGTGAGTGCTAACCGATAAGGTGCCTTGGCTATCGGTGTAGTTCCTGGAATTAGATGAATTCTAAACTCTACTTCCCTGTCGGGTGGTAATCCCGGGAGTTCTTCCGGAAATATATCTGGGTATTCTGAGACTACAGGAATGTCCTTAAGTTCCTTACTCTTAGTGCTAATGATTACAGAAATCATATACACTAATCCCTGCTTTCGTTCATAACTAGCAACTTTCATTACTGAAATGAACTTCATGGGTTTTCGCGGCCTGTCCCCTGTAACCAGGATTACTTTTCCGGTAGGTGCACGAATTTCTATGGAGTTCTGGTCACAAAGGATTCGAGCATGGTTGGCTACTAACCAATCCATTCCTAACACAACATCGAACCCAACTAAATTCATTGGTAATAGGTTTGCATGAAATTTATATCCTAAAAGTTCTATATTTTCTTTTTGCAAAACCTTATCTATGTTAACTGAATTCCCATCTGCCGTTTCGACTGTAAAAATTTGCCTAAGGTTGGTCAAAGGTAAATTAAGAGCTTGGCAGAATGAAGTATTGATAAAACTTTGGTTTGCACTAGAGTCAAATAATACTTTTGCATACACGTTGTGAACTAAGAACGTACCAGCTATCACATCTGGAATGAGTTCTGCTTCTTGAGTGGTCAGCTGGAATGCTCTGACATTCTTTTTAGTAGCTCCGTCGGCCGTCTTGGCTTTGTTGTCTGCTGGTTTGACCAATTTAGGACATTCTGTTTTGAAATGTCCTGCTTCGCCACAGTTAAAGCAGATTCTTGTTTTCTTTCTGCAGTCTTCTTCACGATGTCCTACCATTTTGCAAAAGTTGCAGGTTATATTACATCTTCCATAATGTTTCTTTCTGCAATTCCTGCAGAACGGCGGAGTTGAAGATTACCCTGTTCCTCTTTTCTTGAAGATGCTATTATTACTCGTACGAAATCCTTGAGTAATTTTCTGAGCCAGTTCCTTTTTTCTGTTTTCATCTCTTGTGCGGACCAGTTCGTCAGTTAGGGTGTTAGCTAACTCCACAGCATCGTCAATAGTACGAGGTCTCGCAGCTTTAACGATATTACGGATTTCGCTAATTAATCCCCAAATATAGCGAGAAATGAGTACCGGTTCTAGCGAAGCCAGTGTTGGTACCACTCTAGCATATTCAAAGAATGTCGAAGTATACCCACGACAATCTACACCCATCATTCGATGGTTTAAGAACTTATTCGCCATTTGATCTTTTTCATATTCGGGACAAAATTTTCTTTCTACAAGACTCTTAAATTCTTCCCAGTTCATGGAATAGGCCATACTTCTTCCTTTGGCTTGAAGTACTGTATTCCACCATTCTAGCGCCCCTTCTTTAAAAAGATTAGACGCATACATGACCTTATCGTCCTTGGCACATTTACTTATTGTAATCACTGGTTCATTATTAGCGTTTTCCATCTGATAATTAATATATATAATTTATTAGTATCGAATAAATAACAATTATACACAAAATAATCATACAAATTTCACAATACACATGTAGTCAAAACTATCGATTTCTCGATTCCCATTTTTATATTTTATAATATGCGTCAATACATACCATTATCTTACAAAGTTTTATTTTAGGTTATTTCACAAGATTATATTTTAGTATTTATTATACAACCACAGTTTCACAAACCCACTATCCTTCGTCAGTTGGTTTTTTAGTAACGACGTTCCCTTTCGTCGTATTTCCAGGAAATTTGTTCTCCTACTTCCCTGATCCTATTTCCTGCATCCACCAGCTCCTCACCAAAGTGGCGGAGTTCTGCTAAATTTTCATTGCTCATTGGTGGGTTTGGTATAGGTTCCGGGTCGAACTGAGGGAGAAAGGAATAAGGACTGTTGAGAAGATTTTGGAACTGCCAATCATTGGTCCACCATTCATCCATTCCTAAAGGTTGGGTGTGGATTATAGGTTCTGGGATTGCTGGTTCCAAGTTCATTGGTAGTTGAGTTTCAGCAGGATAAGGGTAGAGATTATTATTAATAGGCCTGACGACATCACAGCTCGCCAATGCACGATCCAATTCCTCCTGAAATTGTAACTCCTCAATTTGTCTAGAGCTTTCCCCAATTTCCATCTTGGTTTGTCTAGAACCTTCCCCAAACTCCATTTCCATCTGCCTAGAATATTCCTCAAACTGCATTTCCATCTGCCTAGAATCTTCCCTAACTTCAATCCCCTTCCCTTTATCTAAGGGATTTTCTATTTTGGGAATCTTCCTAGTGGCAGGTTTCCTTCTGCGCATACGTCTCCATCCCACGAATCTTCTCCTTTTCTTAGGCTTGGGTTTCTCTGGAGGTGGAGCGTTGAATTCCATAGGTTCTTCTATATCAGGTATATACCTATTAAAATCTCTCGAAACCTCTATCTTCACCGGATAGAGATTTAGATTCTGAAGGGCTTCAGACAAGTCATTCATGCTGTTTAGCATATATGCAAAATACACAAAAATTGCTAAGTTAAAATTTTATAAAATTTTTTTCATAAATAACCTTTAAATATTATTTCATACCGTGTGACTAATTTAACACAAAGACAACTAAAAAAATAAAACACACCAAGGTTTACTGTAACTTATTTATTTTACTGAATAATATTTCTGGCTTGTAGGTGATAAGGTTGCTAAAACTTGAGTCAGAGTATTTAAAGATTTGCATTTACTGCTACAGTGGCTAGCATATAGAGATCTGCCCATTTTTCATCTAACTTGTCTTCCCATGGTGGGTTATTGCCTAGTTCTTGGGTTTTCTGATTAACTCTCTTTTCTTTTGATTGTAATTTCTTTAATTTCTCCTGACTTTTCCTAATAATCAAACTTCTTTTATTAGGAGAAAGTGGTTCCTCATATTGTGTCTTTCGGACAAATATTCCTTCTTCAGGATTTGCATAATGTTTTGAGGAATTTGTTTGGGATGAACTTCCCTTCTCGTTTGATGACCTATCTAATTTAAGATAGATGTTTGAAAGATTTTTCTTACCCATACTGTACACAAATATTCAAATAATAAAACATATATTCACAAAATGACAATTAGAAAAATTAAGTATTTTCTAAATACTTAATTGGCTTATATCAGTGGCTCTGATACCACCTTTTTCTGTCACGACCCCCGACCCAGTTTGACCCGTTTCAGAAGCCGCGGGACAGAAAATCCCGTGGTATTTATTTAACAGCGGAAGATTTCTTCAGGATCTTTTTAAAACCGCAATTTCCCGATTATTTTATTTCACAATTCGGGATAAAACCCCAAAAATTTACAATCATATGATTTCACGGAGAAACCTTTATTTTACAAAACATGTTTCTTTATTTTGTTTTGAGCCACTTCCTTAAGCTTGTAGTGCTTCACGGCACTTTTTCTGGATCACAACAGATCACCTGAAACATGTTTGAAAAAGGTTTTGTCAGCGGGAAATACTGGTGAATCATTCTTTTTACTAAAACGACACGTTTGTTATAATTTACAGTATTAAGAGCGATTACTATGTTTCCATATATCAACCAACTACCCACAGTATTTGTCACTCGAACATCCATCGGTAACCTCAGAGTCCAATGGTGTCTGTGACTATGGTCATATCACCCCTTGGCTACCCCATTGTCCAATGGTGACGGTTATCAAGTAATGTATACAAAACCCCACATACCGGCTGTAATTTGGTGATTACAAAGACTTAATCCCCGTAATTATAACCTTGAAAACAAATAGAGTTTTGTAAAGTAATTTGATAAAAAGAGAATGACTCACATTGCAGATTTATATGAGCAGAGCTTAGCCTACTGATTAGCCTTTTAACCTAAATTTAATAACATGCACACGAACTTGGTTACTAACTAATACAGCATTTACGATAACTCACGAGATTAAACCTTCACAACGAATGACAAAGTGCGATACTTAAACATCCATCGAATTAACGACGAATGACAAAGCATAAACCCTAATGTGGGCAGCACTTAAACATCCATTGGATAGTTTAATCGATCAGACATTGAATCGTAGCAGCGATCGAGTTAATACCCAGTATCGGAGCAGCGCCTCGCTAATTATATATGAAATTTCGACTTCAGAGTGATATACTTTCGTTTTTGAAAGTTTGTTTCGACACCAGAGAACAGTGCCTGCAACAACCTATTTATAGCTGATTTTTAGGGTTCACGCGGCCCGCGTAAACCACAACATAAACTTTATGCGGCCCGCGAGGCCGCCTAGTCTACGAATAGGCTTGATTGGTCATCGGTAGGTTAGCCAGCTGGACACCACGTGGATCTGGAACACTTATCCGGTCAACACATGTTTGACGCGGCCCGCGTAAGACATAGCTTGTCTTTTACGCGGCCCACCTGAGACCCAGAATTTGTTTTTTCTTGATTTTTAATATGGTTTAGGGTTTCAGGGGTCCGAGTTTATAATTACGGTTATTTTTAGGACAATTTTGAGAGTCCTTACACCTACTCTCTTGCGCTCCCTTCAATCCGTCAATCGCTGTGAGTATACTCGATCACTTTTTTGCTTTACGCACTTTTGGGTGTTACATACGTTACTTATACAAAATCACATCGAACACACTACGCAACACTTTAAACGCTAACCGTTACCGCATGTTATACGTGACTTAATGAATGGTTGTTTGTTATGTTTACACATGGAATGCTGTCCACCTGCCTTAGCAACGGTAGTACTATTAGTTTGGACTCAACACCCGTTCACTCGGGGGTTGTTAAGGACAATTACCTACATGGCTCACAGTGGTGAGTGTGTATCGCGAACTGCCTTGGGCAGTCAACCCGCAGTCATTGGTATCGATAGGTTCATGTCGATAACTAACATGCCTCATTTCACTCTGTGTACGTGCTGGTTATGCGTAACGCTTTCGAACTCTATATGCTATTATCAAACTTGTATGCTCATCTTTACACTATGTGTATTGACTTTTACTTTAACGTATGTGACAGGTGCTTAGGATGTTTACATGCTTTGTGTGCTGGTGATGAAATTGAGGATAGGGACGGAGTCCTAGAAACCAATAAATAAACAATTGTCTGTAATAAAAATCTGAGTTGTTGG
This sequence comes from Helianthus tuberosus, assembly GCA_030545235.1. Classification (NCBI taxonomy): domain Eukaryota; kingdom Viridiplantae; phylum Streptophyta; class Magnoliopsida; order Asterales; family Asteraceae; genus Helianthus; species Helianthus tuberosus. The sequence continues at coordinate 27,291 of JARYGA010046077.1, read as the reverse complement.
AACAGAACAATTGACTAGATCTTTCTGTAATAATTACATTATCATTTGTGACATGGTATGGGACGTGTTACTTTATAAGATTTGGTAAATATAGTTGTTATGGAAACTTCTGGACAATCTGTTTTGCTCAGTGCCATGCCCCGATGTTTCCGCCATCGGTTGGGGTGTGACAGGAAGTTCTGGCTGTTGAAGCAGACCCGATGGTTTTTGATGTTCAGCTTTAATCTGAGCACAAGTTAGGCACTTAGCTACATGTGTGGCAATAGATTTCTTCAAACCTATCCACCAATAATTAGCCTTCAAATCTTGATACATTTTGTCTCCTCCAGGGTGAACTGAGTATTTAGAGTTGTGAGCTTCCTGGAGAATTATTTCTCGAAGTCCTCCATAAATTGGAACCCAAATTCTTCCATTTAGTCTGAGGATCCCATCCTTTCCAGGTGCTAACTGCTCAGCTGTTATACCTAACTTTTCACCTTGTAGGTTAGCTTCCAAAATAGCTTCTTTCTGTGCAGCTAATAGCCTTTCATTCAGGCTATTCTTCAACTCAATGCTCTTGGCATTGATCCTGATTGGTTTGACTCTTTCCTTTCAGCTTAGGGCATCTGCGACTACATTTGCTTTACCTGGATGGTAGCGGATTTCGCAATCATAATCATTTAGAGTTTCCATCCAGCGGCGCTGTCTCATATTGAGCTCTTTTTTATTAAACAAATGTTGGAGACTTTTGTGATCCGAATAAATTACACATTTTGTTCCATGCAAATAGTGTCTCCATAACTTTAGTGCAAATACAGCGGCACCCAACTCTAAGTCATGGGTGGTGTAATTCTTTTCATGCACCTTTAGTTGTCGTGATGCATAGGCAATCACCTTGCCTTTTTGCATAACTACACAACCCATACCGGTGTGTGATGCATCACAATAAACGACACAATCTTCGATTCCTTTGGGACAATATCAACACTGGAGCATTGCTCAATTTCTGCTTAAGAATCTCAAAGGATTCTTGTTGTTTTGGACCCCAATCAAATTTTAAATTTTTATGGGTAAAAGAAGTCAATGGTGCAGCTATTCTTGAGAAGTTCTCAATGAATCTTCTATAATATCCCGCTAGACCCAGAAAGCTGTGAATTTCTGTTGGTGTCTTCGGTGCTTCCTAATTCATAATGGCTTCTATCTTGGCGGGATCTACTTGGATGCCACGTTCACTAACAACATGTCCAAGAAATTGGACTTCACGAAGCCAGAACTCGCATTTGGAGAATTTAGCATACAGCTTCTCCTGTCAAAGCAATCCTAAGATACATCGAAGGTGCTTCTCGTGATCAACTTGGCTACGAGAATAGATAAGTATGTCATCTATGAAGACGATGACAAACTTATCTAAGTATGGTTTGCAGACTCTATTCATGAGGTCCATGAATGCGGCTGGTGCATTAGTGAGCCCGAAAGGCATCACTAAAAACTCGAAATGTCGATACCTCGTTCTGAAAGCTGTCTTTGGCACATCTTCAGTTCTAACCTTAAGTTGATGATACCCAGATCTCAGATCAATCTTCGAAAAATAGCTCGCCCCTTGGAGTTGATCAAATAAATCGTCGATCCTGGGCAAAGGATAACGATTCTTGATCGTTACCTTATTTAATTCGTGATAATCAATGCATAAGCGCATTGATCCGTCCTTCTTCTTCACAACCAATATTGGAGCTCCCCAAGGCGAAGAGCTGGGCTGAATGAAACCTTTTCCCAGTAAGTCGTCTAATTGAGTCCTGAGCTCTTTCATTTCAGTAGGCGCTAGACAATAAGGAGCTCGTGCAACAGGTGCAGATCCTGGAAGAATGTCTATCCTGAATTCAACTTGCCTCTTCGGAGGTAATCCAGGTAATTCGTCAGGAAAGACATCAGGATACTTGGAGATAATAGGAATATCTTCAATCTTATTCTTTGGGTCGTTCACTGACACTTGTGCCATATAGATGACACATCCACTCTTCAGACATTGCGATACTTTGAGAATGGACACATTGTTGGGCAGTCCATATTGTGTATCTCCTTGAATAGTGATGGACTCACCGGAAGGGGTTTTGATGATAACTAGCTTTTTATCGCAGGTAATTTCGGCTTGGTTATGCGATAACCAATCCATGCCCAAAACTATATCAAAACCAGCCAATTTCATTGGCAAGAGGGATAGCGGAATAGAATGATTCTTAATGGATATGAAACATCCATCAAGAAGAGTTGAGGCTGTTTCTAAGGTACCATCAGCAAGCTCTACCTCATATTTTATGTCTAGAGTCTTAATAGGCAGATTCAGTAACTTATAAAACTTATGGTCTACAAAAGACTTATCAGCACCTGAATCAAATAAGACTCTAGTATAATTGTTATTAATGAGGAAGGTACCTGTTATGACGTTCTCGTCGTTCACCGCTTCCCTTGCATTCATCTGAAAAACTCTTGCGTTGTTTTTCTTTGCCTCCTCGGGCTTCTTGGTATTCTTGGGGCAATTTGTCTTGATGTGCCCCTTCTCGTTGCAACCATAACAAGTTGCATCCTTAATGTTCCTGCACTCCACAGACTTGTGCCCCTTCTTTTTACAAATCCCACATGGTTTAGCTTGTGGGTCTTGGTAGCACTTTCCAAAGTGCCTTTTGTTGCAAGCCTTGCACCTGGGCTTGTCATTTGATTGCCCTTTCTTAGAACTAAAGTTCCCTTTGTTCTTCTTGTTTGACTGATGGGACTTGTCTTCCTCCCTCTTCCTTTTCCTCTTCCTATCATCGGTAGCTTTCTTTGTCCTACTCCTCACAATATCAAGGGTGAGGGACAAAGACAGATCCATAGCAGATCTATACGTAGTAGGCTTAGAAGCCTTGACGTTTCCTTTCACTTCAGGAGCTAAACCGCCGATGAAACGCGCAATGCGTTTGGGTTCAGGAGTGACTAAATATGGTACAAGCCTTGACATCGAATTGAAGTTGGTCACATAGGATCTATAGTCTAAATCCTTCATTACCAAGGTGAGGAAGTCAGTTTCAATCCTCTCAACTTCGTGCTAAGGACAGTATGTGTCTTTTACAAGATCTACAAACTTGTTCCACGAAAGGTTATACAGATGAACCTTTCCAGTGGACTGTACTAACGCTTTCCACCAAGTGAGGGCATCACCCTTAAAAGATTGAGACACAAACATGACTATGTCTTCCTTAGCACATCCACTGATGTCAATCACAATCTCCATTTCGTCTAACCATTTCATGCAGTCAATTGCTCCCTTTTCTCCTGTAAAATCCCTCGGTTTACAGGAGACAAAGTACTTATAAGTACAACTCTTTTTGTACTTAGGAGTCTGGTTTAGCACCACTTTTTGAGGCTCGGATCTTTGATTGGACGAATGCTGAGATTCATCCCTTCTAGATGCATGTGACTGTGATAAGGGTTTTGAGTGAGTTTTGGGCCGAACATTACTCGGTTCCTTGAATATCTTATCTACCGCTTGAGCAACCGCGGTGTCAATCATAGCTTGCAGTTCAGCGTTTGTAAGATTTATTCTGGCCTCATTATTGTTTTCTTCCCGTGGATGACTGTTTACTTCATCAGATCCAGCCATGATTTGGGTACTATATTAAACAATAATGTTATATTTAAATTATGCAATAAATCATCACATTGATGATTAGATGGTCATGGTATTATTAAACCATATAGACCATTTTAAGAAAATAATAATAATCAATGAGATATAATTCTTTATATTTTATTAGACAGGGGAATATAAATCACAACTGTCAATGTCATGAAAGACATTTTAATTTAGCACAAGGCTCGTCTCGAAGGACATTTAGACAGCACAAGAGGCCATGTCACAGGGACGATTAAACTATAATCAATGATCTCCTGGATCAGTGATCTTTTAAGGGTCGAACATAGTTCGTCGCCTTATTAACAAGAAGTTTATAAACTAGAACTGTCATTATCATTATTACACCTTTGCTTGTAAGCGTACATCTCAAATGGATGTTTTAGGTGTATACATCAAATTGATGTTTATTAGCCATGATTCATATAGATCATATAGGCTATGATAGTGACTTGGGAAAGTCCAAGTACATTTGGAAGCTTGTGTGGTTTCCCGTACCGCACAACCAGGAATGTTAACATGTTTTCAGATGTTAACAAGGAGTTATTTTCTTAAAAAGGTTGTACCATCATAGCCATTAATATTTTTGGCTAGGTTATACCTCTAAGAATTTCTTTGGCAGATTAATTAAATTTGAAATGATATAGCAGGATGATGTAATAAAATACATATTTGAAAATAAAAAATAACTTCATTAAATCACGAAATTAGTACAACGATGCCCTAAACGGGACTTGAAACAACACACTGCCCACGCAGGGCTACAGAAATAGAAAGTAAGTCCACGCAGGGACTTGGTACTGAAAATAAAATAATGTCCTCGCAGGGACTTGATTAAAAGACAATACAAAATAAAATAACAACTTCCTACTTCTTCTTGCCTTTAATGAGGTTTGCAAGGCCCTTGAGAAAGCCATTATGCTTCTTCTTAGTTTCATCAGCTTCACGTTCAACCCGGTCTAACCTCTGCAGAATCTCCTGAGTTTGTTCTTGTTGGGGAGGAGGAGGTTGATGATATGGTGGGTATTGATACCCTTGTACCGGATATCTAGTTGGGTAAACTGGTGGGTAAGAAGAAGGATAAAGTGCATTGTATTGTGCTGCAGTAAGGTATGGGTCATGGGCTCCATATTCCGCAGTGGTTGGATACCCAGATGGGTTATACCCAGACGAACCTGGGTATGTTGGTATCGGGTTGTCAAAACCCACTGGCGGTGGCGGTGGTGCATGAGAAACTGGCGGAGGATTGACTTCCGGCACCGCGTGCGAGGGTCCACCCATTTGGGGGTCCTCGGAAATAGGATGGTAAGAACTTGAACCATGTGGGGATGCGAACCGTGGTCCCCCACACACAAACATTCGAGCATTTCTCCTTCGCCTTGGCGGCTCAGGAGGCGGTTGAGGTGGTTCCTCAACTGGTATAGGTGGTGGGGTAACTGCTTGAAGTTGCGGATCATTTAAAGGAGGTTGAGCAGGAGAGTTATGATATGAAGGGGTGAATTCCCATTCATACCATGACACCATTCCTTAAATGGATCGGGCCCTTGGTACGGCGATCCTTGATACGAAGAACCGCTTGAGATACCGATAGGGTGGCTCGGTGTTCCGGTTTGCATTTCAGGGTCAGGGTCGTTGTCCATTTCAATCTCCTGGGAGAAGTGATCTTGAGATCCTAAAGGGTTGAAACCAAAAAGATTGTTGACATATTCATTGGGATTGAATTGACCTGGGGAATAAATGGAATCGGAGTGAAGGGTGTGGTGAGATTGGTTCGAATGGTGTGATTCTAGAGAATGCTGGGAATGTTGGGGTTCATCGAGAATGGGTTGTCCAAAGTATGGAGGGTCGGATGGTGAGAATCCCATCGAAACAGAATGTCTCGCCGGCTCGAAGTTATGACTCCAATGGTCCCGAGAGTCGGAACTGGAGAAAGTCGCTGACGGGGTACGTCGATGGGATGGTCACGCTTGGCCTGATGGCCCTCCTCTCATTGGTCCCTTTTCTCTGCCTCTCACACGTGGCGGCATTTTCCAATTTGATAACCTGTCAAAACAAGTAAATATAATATAAACAATACAAGGAAAGTTAAGAATAAATCCTAGGTCATTAGCCTAGACTCGGAAGTCTAAGGAATGTGCTTATTGTGTCATTGAGATTAAACACAAAAGGTTAGTGTTTAATTCATTCAATGTTGGCTCTAATACCAACCTGTCACACCCCGATATTTCCACATATTATCGGTGGGCCCGGCGGGGAGTATTGTGACGTAGTTAATATCATCATTGTCAATACACACAATATAATAGCACATCGGAAGGCTTGGTGAATAAACTATTACAAACCATAATGTCTGAGTGTCCGAGTGAAAGAATATACAGACTGGAATGTAATAAGATCCACAGGCGGATCATAAATAATTACAAAGAAACAAAATAACAGACTTCAGGTATCTATGGATTTGCAAGATCCTCTTATGACACCTAATAGCTCAAGCCTATTACGAGAGGTACCTGTCAATCAGTCTTTAAGAAAATACGTCAGTTTACGCTGGTAAATACAATTAACTGACTCTTTTGAAAGCATTTATGAAAATTGAATTAAGTGCACATGGCACAAATCATTTATAACTTGGGACAATTATTAAAGATAATCTTGTATACAGATTTACATGTTTGTCTTACAATTGGGGCCGGTTGGAAGCCGGTCATGATTAACCGACTCACCACTTATAGAACCCACAAAGGAGTTATCCCCAACATGTGGGTTTATATTTTAGCATTTGCATCTGTCAGGTGTATGCCTACACCCCGTTCATAGGTCGTGGCAATTTTCAAACGAAATGAGCCGAGGATATCCAGGACACGGTCGAATTAACCCCCAATGTTTATGTTATCAAACAAGACAGATTAAAACGGGTTACGTAAATTTATTAATCACAATCCGATTAAATGATTTCATACCCGACCAAGTGGTATTGTTATAATACCATATCCCAAGCCCGTATTAGGGAAAATAAGTTAAAAGTATTTACCTAAGCTTAAAGTGAAGATAACTCAGCCGTAATTCCTAAAGATTTATGATGGTACCTTCTACTGGATGCTACTTAATTTGTGTAGAAGGTTTAATAACCTATTAGGATGCTAACGGGTCTTTAGTTAAGTCAAAGACTTAGACCGGCTAGCTAGAAAGAAACCTTACGGTCCTAAACGTTAGATTAAACGGAGACCGGAATAGAATGTGATTTAGACCCGTCAAGTTTGGATACTTGCATAATATGGGTAAACTAAACACATTTTGAAATTTGAGGATTTAATGATAAGGTTACACCTTCTAACTAGTGATTCTAACTCACATATAAACTCAATTTCATACTGATTCACGGATTGGTAAAAACCCACTTCATCAAGATGCATCAAAACATGAAATTCTATCTTACCTTATGTTCAAAATACTTGGATTAGGGAGTAAATAGATACATGCATTCAATTTGTGTCAAGAACCACCATTAATTGCTGAACTTTGACATCAATTGAACAAGTAGGGTTTCTCCCCTTTTCCCCCTTCTGGTCGCGATACACACCCCACACCCAAATACTGGGTTTTTAATTTTTATTATGTTATTTACCAAATCTTACACATTCAACCCCCAAGTTATCTATTGTTGTCACTTAATAACCTTTTTCCAAGTTTTGTAAACTTTCTTGATATTTTAAAAACTTATCTAATTATATAAAACATTTAGACATTAAAATATTCAATTTTGCAATTTATGGGGTGTTACATTATATACAGGTCTTAATTGTTATTATGCTTAAAATATGTTAATACATCAGTAAGATGTTAACATATATGCCAAAAAAGTATTTAAAAACAATTTAAGTCCCGTAAAGGCATTTTGGTAATTTTAATGCTTATAAAAAAGATTTTATAATAAAATGAAGTTATGGTCTTTTTAAATCAGTAAAAATATTTAATTTATCTCATTACATCAGTAAGATATTACATATATGTGAGGTTTACCATTTATGGCCAAACTATGCCCCGAAAGGGCATTTTGGTCATTTCACATATGCTTTTAAGGACATTTTTGGGAACCTGAGTTTATAACTTATACCTACTGTAATAATATTGAAATTTGTTTAAAAATTCAGTAGGTAATAAGTCTTAGATGTTAAGTATGGTTTTAAACCATACTATGCACCTAAATAGTGTAAAACTCGCTAATTGACGATAATCAAGATGTTTATGAAATTATGAGATTTTGATAAGTTTTGAATGCTCAAAATAATTTATTTAATATATAAAATCAGTAGAAAAAGGTTTGGCATTCAAATCATTTGTTAATCTCATTTTGTGCCTAAAAAGGGCATTATCGTCATTAACCGATTTACACAAGAACTCAATGTTTTAAGCAGATAATAATCTGGCCAAAAATCTTAAAATTCCTTAAAAATAATATCTTAACAGTAGGTAATGAGTTTTGGTTCAAAATCCAAGTTTAAACATGTATTATGCATGATATCGCAAATTAATTAATAAAAAGCTTCTAATTACAATATCGCGCATAACTCCTATTTGAGACCAAGAACTGATGTCAAATTTTCGGGACAAGTTTAAATATCAGTAGAAAAGGTTTTTGTCCTCTCACATTTCTAAAAATCTCATTTTTGTGTCAAAAGGGCATTTATGGCATTTATAAGCATATTAACGATCAAGAGCATATAATTCAAACTACTAAGAACCATGCACTATAACTCCAGAGGGTTATACTACTGAGTAATGTGGTCCTAATGGAAGCTTAAAACATGGGGGAATTAAGCTTGAACAGGTCAGAACTGAAACTCAAAGCAAAAGTCAAGCTTTTGCGACTTCGGTTATAAACTGACCTTAGACTGATAATTGTCAGGTTAGGACTAATAAAACATGTTCTAATATTAATTACCAAGTCATTAGAATGTTAAAATATAATTTAGAACCTCTGTTTTATTAATTTAATTCATTTTTAAACTTTTTTTCCAGTTGACTTTTTGTCAAACTAGTTTAACCCGACAATTAACTAGTCAAACGAAATAATCAGGAGGTGCCCTTTTAAGGGTTAATCACCTACTTTAATATGGTTCCATAACCACTTTCGTTTTGTTCAGTGGCTGGACCATTTGTGATTAAACCGAAAGTCAAAGCTAAATTACGATATGTTTGACTTTTCGGTAATTAAGCTAATTAAAAGGACTAAGCAGGTATTAAGACTCTTACTAATGGTCCTTGCTATCTTTTCTACACTTGTAATTCTTCTCATAATCCTTGCAAGCTCCAGAAGTGAGTTTATAAGTTGTTGCAAATGAAAGTGCACTAGAACACTTGAACTTAAGGTCCTTTAGATAGTGAAATCACTTGATAGGAGATCAAAGCAGGTGTTATGGAGGCTCCTAGGATCACCCCAGGTGTCCTAATGGTAATACAAGTCCGTTAAACAGCCCCTAGTATTGATTTAAGTCGGTTCTGAGCATGAACTCGCACCTGTCCAAAGGTTTCTGCGCTGGGGACTTCTACGCGGCCCGCGTAAGTGGTCTTCAGGGGCTACGCGGCCCGCCTGGAGGTGGGAAACAGGTTAAACAAGTTTCAAACTTGTCCAAGTCAGTCCCTGGCCATTTAAAACCTTATATAACTTGATTTTTAACATGTAAGGCCCTTGTAGTTAGTTTGTAGAGGCCCAAGGATGTATAAACAAACTTCGTTAAGCTCGGCTTCGTTAAATATCACTATAAATGCAAGTTTCATCAAGTTGACACTTTTCACCCAAAGTCTTGAAAACTCGCTTAACGATCTCGAAACCATGTGAAATTTTTATCATTTATTCTTGAGAGTATATTTGAATATTTCGAAGCCTCGGGTTCGTTGAAAGGTCACTCAGAGGTCAGAATTAAAATGTTGACACGTTTAAGAATATATTCTTCATGTATGGTCATTCAGAGGCTCAAGTTTGGCATGTTGACACTTTTAGTTCCTGTGGTTTCATATTTCTACTGTTTGTCAACTTTAGTCCTTCAAACTCAATCTTTCACATATCTAGAGTTTAGGATACGTGTCTATACATAATTGGACACGTTTTTATGTGGTGTTACACTTTGGTCCCGAGATGATCGGTTCGGTGATAAGAAATGAGTAGAAGATAGAAACGACACCGAACAGTCACTTATAATCTGGTTTCTATTCATATATGAAAGTTACATACCCTGTGAAACCAGTTGGACAACATCTCCCCTCTGGGAACCAAAAGCTTGTCCAACTGAGATACCTCATCCTATATTTATAGACATTGTCCATTCGTATGAATCCACTTTGTACGAATGGACCATTACCTACGAATGCACCATTAGGATGATTCCCTCATTCGTACGAATGGACCTTTACAATACAATATAATACCTTATCCAATTCGCACTAGTCTATACAATATTCAACACACGCTCTGTCTAGCTATTCACACAGTGGCAGACATACGAAATATGCACCAACAAATTCCCTATTGGCTGTCACTGTCGAATCGTCACTTTGAAAACCTTGAGCCGTGTTTGAATATTCTTCAACTTCACATATTCTGCAACTTCAATCAGGCATCTTGAAATCTTCAATAGATTCCCCCTTGATTGATGATCCGGGTTTGCTTTTGACAGTGTTTGAACAAATTCCCCCTTAAATGAATCTTTAGGTCTTTGTTGCACAGTTCACTCCTCATCTGATTTGCTAAACTGCAACCTTCACGAACAATCACCAACTTGAAACTAATCAATGCAGCATCATCTGTTTCAGCTTTAACCACATCTGCGTTCAGTTTTTGATATGACATGTCAGCACCACGATCTCGCATTCCGCTTGCTCGATCTAAGAATGTACAAAAACTCAACTGGCAATTGATAGAAACTTCAAATACTCCACTGATTAACTTCAAATCAATAATTCCCCCTGAAGATCTGATATCCCATTTTCCGTGACACTTTTAAGCACCGTAAGAATGATTGATCCGTATAAACGGTATTCTCCACAATCAGCAAATCTTCATCGGATAACGAATCCTCTGGTAAGACATACTGAACTCTGAAGCATTCGTCCACAATCAAATTCACCCTCTCGGATAATCTCGATCTCTGAAGCTATCATCCACAATCAGATTTACATTCCCAGAAAATTCTGAAATCAGAACCACCCTAATACTGTTGCAGTGTCACGAATTTCAAAAATGCCAGAATTTCAACATATGACATTGAAATTTTTATTCCCCCTCATTTTTGCAAATTCTGACGTCTTCTCACTGAATTCCCCTTTAAACTGAGCAATTCAGTCCTTTGACATCTCTGAAAAACTCGACTCTATGAAAGATGTAACAATATCTGCCACGAGACGTCAGTTTTTCATCTATGCGGATTTAACAGTTTTGGCCCATAAATAGTCAGATACACTTGAAGATAAACATTTTGCACCAGTATCATGACTACCCCACTAATTTCCACTATCAATGATTGCATCATCAAATTTGTTCGCTGAAGCCCTAGACGGTGTCCCCAAACAACCCAGCTTGGTCGTTAAAAACTCGAAAAAATTTTCAATTACCAAATTTTTTCTGGAGACTCATCTCGTCATTGCGATCAAAAATGCCTTTTTTAGGCATTTGCTCATTCGGACGAATGGAGTAGGTCCATTCGTACGAATGGGCTGATTTGGATTGAATTGACATTTTAAACCAAATGTCCATTCATACGAATCCACGCATTCGTACGAATTTGTGCATTCGTACCAGAGAGACTGATTTCTCAAGAACACTCCTAATCACATTTTTCGATTCAAAATCTTTATTTCTGCGAATTTCATGATGAAACTTCACAGGATTGTGCGAAAATCAATTCCGAATCTAATAATGTCTTCAATTTCAAAATCCATCTGTGAATTGATCTTCAATTTGATGTTTAACGTCAAAAGTCACTACACCTCCAAAATTATTGAGCGTAGGTGATTAAGTCAACTGTTAGATCGATTGAATTGGTACCGTAGCTCTAATACCAATTGAGATTCAGGATCCGGCGAGTTTGACGGAGCTTTAGTCCCGAGATGATTGGTTCGGTGATAAGAAATGAGTAGAAGATAGAAACGACACCGAACAGTCACTTATAATCTGGTTTCTATTCATATATGAAAGTTACATATACGTGAAACCAGTTGGACAACATCTCCCCTCTGGGAACCAAAAGCTTGTCCAACTGAGAGACCTCATCCTATATTTATAGACATTATCCATTCGTACGAATCCACTTTGTACGAATGGACCTTTACCTACGAATGCACCATTAGGATGATTCCCTCATTCGTACGAATGGACCTTTACAATACAATACCTTGTCCAATTTCACACTATTCTATACAATATTCAACACATGCTCTATCTAGTTATTCGCACAGTGGCAGACATACGAAATATGCATCAACAATTTAGGAACCCAGGACTTCAACCAGGAGGCGATAACTAAAAACCCTAATTCTGCAATGCGAGTCATTCTCTTTTACTCAAATAATTTTTAAAACCCTTAAATGTTTTCCAAGTTGTATTTACAGTGATTAAGTCTTTGTACTCTAAAATTACTACCGATATGTGGGGTTTTGTATACACTACTTATTATCTGTCACTATTGGACAACGAATTAATTAGCCAAATAATGATTATGACCACTGGTCACTGAAATGGGCGAGTGACAAATACTAATTAAAGTAATTTCTTTACTATTGGACAACGAGTTAGCCAATAGTAGATAAACAAATGTAAAAACTGTTAATGTTGTGATTATAATATTGTGTCTTTTTATACCATTGAAGAAACTCACCAGTATTTTCCGCGCTAATAAAATATTTTTAAAACAGGTTTCAGGTAATTCACTATGAAGAAAAGAAAAGGTGCTTGGAGGCACTCAAGCTTAAATAAGTGGCTATATAACCTGAATAAAACTTGTTTTTGTAAATTAAGGGTTTATCCCTGTGAAAATCCTTTATGTAAATATGGGTTCATCCCACACTTATAAAATGAAAACTACGGTGTTTGAAAACTCTGATATTTTCCTGACACCCAGTCCTGATGAAATTTCCACTACGATAAATTTTAATAAACACCGATACCACTTGTATCTGCTCATGGCTCCCGTCCAGGGTAGGGTCGGGGATTGTGACAGTTGCTAACAAACGTAAAACTAAAATCAAACTGGAAATCTCAATTGACGTGTTTTATGAACCTTATGAAGGCAAAAGGGATGTTAAAAGCTAATTTTGACATAAGTTTGTAGTGCCTTCACAAAATTGATTGTAAGTTTTGTACTTAGTATACAATCAATGTTATTATTATGAAGTCGTAGATTAGGTTTTAGGATGTTTAGTTATAAATTTTTCGCTATATTAATGTAAAATCAATGATGATTACGTTTAATTACGATACTTTACGAACACAAGAGAGATTGTGACAGATAAAATAGTAGTTATTTTATAAATTTGAAAGTATGTATTCGTATTCACACACACACACACACACACATATATATATATATAGGGAGAAGATCATGCGAGAACCACCTCTTATTGCGAGAACCGCGAGAACCAATGTGAACACAACAAAAAATGCCTAAAAATAGCTAAAAATCACACAAATTTTTTTTTTAAATATTTTTTATATAAAAATCGCTACTTTTCAAAGCAAAAAAAAAAAATTTTTTTTGCCACTAAAAGTAGCGATTTGAGCATAAAAAATATTTTAAAAAAAAATTAGATTTTTTTTAGATTTTTTTAGGTTTTTTAGGGGTTTAGTTTTTAGCATTTTAGCTTGGGGGTGTGTTTAGGTTTTGGGGGGGGGGGGGGGGTGAGGGAGGGGGGTTTAGGTTTTTTTTTTTGGGGGGGGGGGGGGGTGTTAGGTTCTTTTAGGTTTTTTTTTAGGGTTTTTTAGCTATTTTAGGTTGGGTTCACATTGGTTCTCGCGGTTCTCGCAATAAGGGTGGTTCTCGCATGAACTCCTCCCTATATATATAGGGTAGGGTTCCAGCGCGAACAACCTCCCAAGAGTGAACTGCGTGAACAGATATGGACCCTTGATTTCCTTTTTAGTTGTTAAGGGTAGGATTGTAATTATATAAAAAATAGATTTAAATCATTATTTTAATAATTGAATTAAGTTACATCTTTCCAAATTTAAATTCATTATCCACATTATGTTTATTTATTAATAAGATAATTATCCAAACAAACAACAAATCACCAGATTTCAATTTTAATTTTTATTTCAGAATTCATCACCAGAATTCAAATTTTGATTTTTAAGATCCACGTAACCTTCATATTTCAACAGTATACACATGTGTACTTGGATATAAATAGAACAGTACACATGTGTACTCAGCATCGTACATATGTGTACAGTAATTCACATGTGTACATCAACATTCAATACAAAAAAAATTCTGAGATATCACAAAAACAGACGATATACACATGTGAACATCGCATTAAAAAGAGGGCAAAATCAGAATACACATGTGTACATCGCATTTAAACAAATAATTATTTTAATAATTGAATTAAGTTACATCTTTCCTAATCCTTGATTTGATTTGTGAGAGATTTATGCAATCAATTTAAGAGGATAATTGATTACTTGATTTGTGAGAGATTTATGCAATCAATTTAAGATTGAAATTACACATATACCCTTTTTGTATTTAATTAAATGAAAAAAATTAACCAAATAATTACCATCATGCCACTTACTTTAATCTCAAGATCATAAAAATCAAGGGCCCAGATCAGTTCACGCAGTTCACTCTTGGGATTTTGTTCACGTTTGAACCTAATCCTATATATATATATATATATATATATATATATATATATATATATATAGGGTGAAGATCATTTCAGAACCATTATTTTTTTCAGAACTTACAGAACTTATTAAAACCCTTAGATTATATAATCAATGGTTCAAAATAATAATGGTAGTATCGTAATTAAAGGATGTCTAATAGACAATTAATAAACTAAAAAGGGTAATACGGGGAAATCTAAAAAATAAACTCCTTATTTACCTCCATGTATTTCTCAATTTCTCTCTCTAACCCCTTCGTTTCTTACTGATGAGTTGATATCGATTCATATCCATCACTCCAGAGCAAGAGAAACGCTAACATAGTGGGTTCGAGGTTTGCTTTCGTTGTTAGTTATAGTTAGGGGTGTGCAAAAAACCGAATTAACCGAACCATAACCGAATTAACCGACAAAACCGAACCAAAAAAACCGAACCAAATAAAAACCCGGCGGGTCGGTTAATGGTTTTTTTGAAAACCGAAAGTAGCGGGTCGGTTATGGTTATCATTTTTTCCATACCCACCATAACCGAACCGAACCGACATGTAATAAAATTTTGTAGGATTTAGGACTTTTCACCATATTTTTAATATTTGATGTTTTTGACTGAATATTTTTAGTACTTATGGGTTTTTCATATCATTTTATGGTTTTGGTTGAATATTTATTTGAATTTATGGAATGTATCATATCACTTTATTTGAATATTCGATAATAATTGGTATTAATATTATAGGTTATATGTATTTATTAGTACTATGTAATATATACAAATATGCAATAACAATTTATTCCATGTTAAAAAAATTGAAGTTATTTTTAGCTAAGGTAAATACACGGTTAACCACCCATAACCGACCCGCTATAACCATCAAAACCGAATAACCATAACCACCATAACCAATCGGTTATGGTTATTGTTATCCAATAACCGACATCGCGGTTATGGTTATGGTTTTTGGTCAAAACCGACCCAAACCGACCCATGCACACCCCTAGTTATAGTCACAAACCTTAGGCCGGCAAGCCTTTTCTTAGACTTTTAGATCTGAGTTGCACATCAATTACGTATTAGAATAGTGGAGAGACCGAATGCTTTAGTTTCTTGATTGTTTTAGTGGCATTTGTAACCCTATTTATCAACAAAATAAAATCATTTCATAACCAGATTAAAAAGGATTTATTTTAATAAAAAAGTATGCCACTGATTATAAGATTAGAGATAATTAAAAAATAAGTTTGTATGGGTTGAAAAAGCTTGAGAACTAAGTAATAGTGTTTTGAAATAGTTATGGTAACAAATTCAGACATTGAATGGCTGCTTTATTAATTTATATTGCTGTTCACTAAAAAAGTTTTCTTAGTATTAAGCTTTTATATGGGATTGTTGTTTTAGGCTATAGGTCTTAAGGCGTTCATTACTGTTTGAGAAACAACACAAAAATCAACGGAAAGAAAAAGAGCCAGTTGAAGATGCATAATGAATGTGTAGGTTAAAAATAATATGTATATTTTTTAATAGTTTGAACGCGCACATATGTAAATATCTATTCTTTCTTATCTACACTGTGTAAAAATCTATATACGTATGTGTAAATATTGATTTGAATGTGTATATATCGATTTGAATTATGTTTGTTGATATAGATTTCTTATCTTTGTTTTTTTTGTTACATACATATGTGTAAACATTTATTTTTAGTTACATACATATATGAAAATGCATGTAAATAGTAAAGATATACATACATAGAGTATTGACATGTATGTAAATAGACGGTATATGTTGTTAACATATACATAAATCCATAAAAATCTGATCAAGAGAGAAATTAGGAGAGAGGTTTAATTAACTAATTAGACTATTAGAGAGAAATATTTGGTAAATTACTATTATAACCTTTTACATTTGGTAAATTACTATTATAATCTTTTACTTTAGTTTTAAATTTTTAAAATTAGAAATAATGAGTGGTTTAGAATAGTTTTGTAAGTTCTTCTTAAAATTAGGGTTCTGCAAAGAACCCAACCCTATATATATATATATAGGGCTTGGTTATATAGGAAACCCCATCTTTTTTAAGAAACCTTGGAAACCCAATGTGAGCCATTGATTGTCTCTCATCTAACTTGATCAATGGCTCTCCTAATTTTTTATAAGAATTAGATTTAAAAGAAATGATATAATACATTAGTACAAGTGGAAGGGGTATTTTCGGTAGAAACATTCCTTCTCTCTCCAATGTCCAATCCTATCATCTCTCTTTAATGCAATGATCTTTCTCTCTCTTCATATCCATTTCAAAATCTCAGCTCTCTCAATTCCCTCTCTCTAAAATCACAGATCTCATTTTCTCCTCCCCAAATCAAAACCCTAGCCCCCATGACTTTCCCTTCTCTCTACACAACACTTACAACCTGCAAGCCTAGAGATAGAGTGAGAGCCGTGAGAGAGAGTACCAGACGACTCGGGTCAGATTCATGTTCAGGTTCGGTTCTAATTTAGTTCGGGATTCACTCCAGATTTATTTTGGGTTGGCTGGGAACAGATAATGAAGGTTTGAAGACCCTTCTTCGTCTAGCCCGGTAAGTGTTCTTGAAATATCAATTCACACTTGATTTTTTGTTGAAATGGTTGTTAATATGTATTTGTGTGCCGAAAGTGTTTTAGTAATGGTTAATGGGGTATCCATGGTTAATGTTCATGTATTTTAAATAAATAAAAAACTTTAGGATGAGATTTTGAACGGATTTTTTTGTTGGTTTGGTTGCTTGTTAGGGGCTTTTGATCTTAACAGTAGCTGTTTTTTTGTTGGTTTGGGTTGCTTGTTTGGGTTTTGATCTGAACAGTAAGTGTTTTTTTTGTTGGGTTGCTTGATTCACGGACTCAGACCCATAACATGTGTTAAGCCCCCTGTTAGAATGTTATGTAACGTGTGTTGATTTACAGAAACAAACCCATAAAGGTTTGGGTTGCTTGTTTGGGTTTTTGATCTGAACAGTAAGTGTTTTTTTTTTGTTAACAATACTTGTTTTTTTGTTGGGTTGCTTGATTTACAAAGACAAACCCATAACATGTGTTAAGCACCTGTTAGAATGATATATAACGCGTGTTAATCATAATATGTTGATTATGATAACAATTAGTCATTTTGTTCATTAGAGGCAAAGTTACTTTTTCGGTAAACTGGGATTGCATATTCAACATATTAGTTTGTTGTGATGAGCAGGAGCATGAGAAACAGCACTGAAAGAAAGGAAACTGGGATTCTTCTCATGTGGAACTGGTAATCCCATTGATGACTGCTGGACGTGTGACCCGAACTGGCAAAAGAACCGCAAGCGCCTTGCAGACTGTGGTATCGGTTTTGGGCAGAATGCCATTGGAGGCAACGACTTAACGGTTTTACATGGTCACGGATTCTGGATACGAGTCATTTATAGTAACACATGTACCGGTAATGTGGATAGTATGTAACGTGTAATATGAAACGAGCCATTAATGGTAACACGTGTACCGGTAATTTTGGAATATATAATATGAAACGGGTCATTTGTTTTGCACAATTTTGGACGTATAACATGTGTTAAGCCTCTGTTATAATCTTTTTGTAACCTGACATGTATTCATGTATAAGCTAGTGGTTTACAAAACACCATGATGTGTATATACTGATCTAACATGTGTTACAATTTTTCTGTTTGGAACATGTAATTGCTTAACATGTGACAAGGGTGAAAACAGTCGACGGGGGCGATGAGTTTAATGGTGAGCTTAGTTAATATCGTAATCTTGTTGTAACGCTATATAACGTGTGTTAACCTTTTGTTAATTAAAAAAAACAAGTAATATCTATTTTATTTTTGTTGATGTTTAAAATATCCGATAATGTGGATACTGAGCGTAAAACTTGTACAAGTAATAAATGTACAAGTTAGTATGTAACGTGTAATATGAAACGAGCCATTTATGGTAACACATGTACCGGTAATTTTGGAATATATAATATGAAACGGGTCATTTGTTTTACACATTTTGGAACGTATAACATGTGTTAAGCCTCTGTTATAATCTTTTTGTAACCTGACATGTATTCATGTATAAGCTAGTGGTTTACAAAACACCATGATGTGTATATACTGATCTAACATGTGTTACAATTTGTGTGTTTGGATCATGTAATTGCTTAACATGTGACAAGGGTGAAAACAGTCGACGGGGGCGATGAGTTTAATGGTGAGCTTAGTTAATATCGTAATCTTGTTGTACCCCACTTGTATACATATGATAACATGTAAGCATCCATTATAACCCGACTTGTATTCATGTATAAGAAAGTGGTTTGCAAAACACCATGATGTGCATATACTGATCGTAACACGTGTACAAGTTAATATGGAATTATAATCTTGGTTTAACCCAACATGGTGTCATGTATAAGCTAGTGGTTTCCAAAACACCGTGATTTGTATATACATACTATAACATGTGTAACGCGCCTGACATGTATAACGTGTGTTAAGCCTCTATTATAACGTGTGTTAAGACTTCCAGAATGGATGCATAAACTCCAATAGTAGCTTAATAACAACATAGTATACCTGATATAACGTGTGTTAAGCCTCTTTTATAACGTGTGTTAAGACTTCCATAATGTGTTAAGTCCATACCGTTTTAACATCATGTACTAGACAAAACAAAAAAAGAGTCTCACACTACATATTACTAGTAAACGAAAATACATAGCACTAAGAAAATGGTGGAGCTTCCTTTTACAGTCTGCCTTAGCTTTTCTGCGGCTACCTTTTCTGCCTTAGCTTTTCAGCGGCTACCCTTGCTTTATTGTTTGGGTCGGTCTTGAAACGGTTTGTAAACATGTGGGTGTGCTTATGCCAGGGAAGTTATACAAATGTGTTTTCATGTCACACGTAACACGTGTTACGTTTCATGCATGTCCGAGAAGTTCAACCTATAACACGTGTTAGTTGTGTTGTGCTGTAACATAAACATGGTCATGATCCTTGAGCATCTGATCCACGTTTGACGAAACCAACGGTCCCGAGAATTGGATCTTATTTCCCTTGAATCCATCACCGTCCTAATAACAAAAAGATAAGATAACCGTTAAGTCGTTAACCAGACATAAATATTAACACATTCATAGCCAGAAGTTCAGACTATAACACGTGTTACGTTGGTTGTGCTGTAAGACAAACTTAGCTTAGCTGTGAAACAGGAGTTCAGACTATAACACGTGTTAGTTGTGTTGTGTTGTAACATAAACATGGTCATGATCCTTAAGCATCTGATCCACGTTTGACGAAACCAACGGTCCCGAGAATTGGATCTTGTTTCCTTTGTATCCATCACCATCCTAATAACAAAAAGAAAAGATAACCGTTAAGTCGTTAACCAGAGATAACTATTAACTATTATACTTGGTGTTCGTGTTTCAAAACCCATATTCTATAATCGGCTGAAAAGAAAAAAAGGTGAAATGGGTAAAATGAAATTGAACGATTCAAACTATTCAAGCATGTAAGGTATAATGTGAAACCGGCCATTTATGTACTTGAAATTTCCAAAAAGTTACATTTATAAAAATGTGTTTTCATGTCACACGTTACACGTGTTACATTGTACATGGGTTTCATGTCACATGTAACACATGCATGTCCGAGAAGTTCAACCTATAACACGTGTTAGTTGTGTTGTGCTGTAACATAAACATGGTCATGATCCTTGAGCATCTGATCCACGTTTGACGAAACCAACGGTCCCGAGAATTGGATCTTATTTCCCTTGAATCCATCACCGTCCTAATAACAAAAAGATAATATTACCGTTAAGTCGTTAACCAGACATAAATATTAACACATTCATAGCCAGAAAATATTTTTTCTCAGATAACATCACAAAAACAGTTACTATTCAGATCAAAAGCCCCAAACAAAGCAACCAAACCAACAAAAAAACAGTTACTATTCAGATCAAAAGCCCAAACAAGCAACCAAACCAAGCACAGCTTTTTAACACAAAAATAAAAACCTGCAAATTAATCTTACACAAGTGAAACAACAATTAACAAAGTACACAGAACTAAAAACCTGCAATTAATTCACCATACCCCAATACATGTCTCTAATACATCGCCATACTCTAATACTTGTCTCTATAACATGTTACTATGGTTTAGCTGTGAAACAGGAGTTCAGACTATAACACGTGTTACGTTGGTTGTGCTGTAAGACAAACTTGGCTTAGCTGTGAAACAGGAGTTCAGACTATAACACGTGTTACGTTGGTTGTGCTGTAAGACAAACTTGGCTTAGCTGTGAAACAGGAGTTCAGACTATAACACGTGTTACGTTGGTTGTGCTGTAAGACAAACTTGGCTTTTCGTTTCTAAAAACAGATGTGCCGATTATTAGACGTCTAAAAATAAAAACAGATGTGTCGATTATTGAACGATTCAAACTATTCAAGCATGTAAGGTATAATATGAAACCGGCCATTTATGTACTTGAAATTTAGTATGTAACGTGTAATATGAAACGAGCCATTTACAATTTACATATCATAATCTTAACATAATAAACTTTCCCAACGCATCCAAAAGCATTTATCCATGACTCAAACATCCACACAGTCCCCAAGCTCAAAATTTCAATCATTTAACAATATTACCGTCACACATAAAAAAAAAACCCCCAAAATTAATCCAAACAAATTTTAAATCAAAAAACAAACAATTAAACCTTTGTAGTTGATATTAGTTCAACATTCGGATGGAGATCATTCCCCCAAATATAATCTTTGGATGGAGAACATTCGGGTTCAGATTGATACGATCTCAAGAGCTCGTCAACATCGGTGACCTTTGAGCAATAGTTGATGATGGAAACATTCAGATCTGGTGCCATTTTGAGTTGAATATATTCAGTTCCACATCTAAATATAGGAACTGAATATATGGGTTGGGGTTGGGGGATGCCGGTGGTGGAGGGGTGGTGGTGGCAGTTGTGGGGGTTGTGCAGCGGGGGTCGGCCCGACGGTGGTAAAGGTGCAACGGTGGTGGGGGTTGTGCAACAGGGTTGGAGGTGTTTACGGTGGTGCCGGAGGTACAATACAGATGGTGGTGCGGTGGTGATGGTGGTGGTGGTGCGGTGGTGATGGTATTGTGGTGGAAGAGAGAGAGGTGTACGATGAGAGAGAGATTTGATGAAGAGAGAGAGAGAGAAACTAATCAGTGTTCTTGATGTTTTTTAGAGAGAGAAAGATGAAGGAGTTGGTAAGAGGGTGGGGTGAAGTATAAAACTTATGATGGTGAATGAAATGACTTAAAGTGTATTGGGGTGTGTGTATGAAATGATAAAAAGACAATCATACCCTTTAAAGCTCTAAAATCATATGTTGATGTGGAGCAATCTAGGCCACATGATGGGTTTCCAAAGTTTTCTAAAAAAAGGGGTTTCTTGTGTAGCATTATATATTAATGCGGCCTAAACAAAGATGTTTTTGACATTTCTAAAAAAATGAAATATCAATTATAATTAATAGCTGGAATTTTATTTTAGTTAAGAAATTTTACACCCTTTCGCCATCCCGTGTATATTTAACTAATTTTAACACAGGCTTCGGTTCAATTAAAAACCACCACGAGTTGTGAAAACCATAAGAATTCCTACTTTCCATGCGAGTTGGGACACCATTATTTTGCACAAACATAAATGAAAATATTATAAACACCTTTGTAAAAACATAAATAAAAAAACAAAAACAAAAAATTGTTGAGTCGGCAGTTACACCTGATGTAAGTTTTGTTTACGCCTAATGTAAATTTTGTTACGGCGATTAATTTTTAATATACCTGATGTAAATTTTTGTATGCGACATTTTTTTTATTTTTTATTTTTTGCTGGAACAAGTGATGGGATATATTTTTTTTTTCTAAAAACCTTTTAGAAGGTCTCTCATGGTTCTCACAACTCAAAATAATTCTCATTTTACCTTTTAACAATACTAGTATAAATGAAACATTGATATGGTATATAAAAAATGAACACGTTTTCTTTATTTGAGTTAAATGCCTGGTTGGTCCATGTGGTTTGCAAAAATTGCAGACTTGGTCCTAAGGCTTCACTAATTACACACTTGGTCCCAGTACTTGCAAAAAATAAACTCGCTTGGTCCTTTGTCCTAGCATCAGTTAGATTTATCAGTTAACACACCCCATGTGCATGTCACGTGATGGTAATCTTGTATGAATTTACTTATTTACCCTTAAAGATAAAAATAGAATATAAATTATTATATTATAAAAACCTTTTTGGGCCCATTGTACTCTCTCTCCCTCTCTCTCAAAAGACTATGTCTCTTTCTCTATCCCCTATCTCTCTTTGTTCTAGCCATCACCCACCTTCACCTACCACCACCATAATTATCACCACTGACACTGCCATAAGCACATCCACCACCACAGCAAAAGCCACATCCACTTTTCAAGAAAACCACCACCACACTTTCACATCAATCATGCAATGCAATTCTGACATTATTATTCTTTTAGGGTTAATCTACAGTTCAAACTGAGTTAAAGCATAAGAGTTCAACGGTTTATTTGAGCACGATCTGAGTCCTATGGATGAGTCTTTTGCAAGTATTAGGACCAAGTGTGTAATTAGTGAAGCCTTAGGACCAAGTCTGCAATTATTGCAAACCACGGGGACCAACCAGACATTTAACTCTCTTTATTTTATCAACATCTGCATGATTTTATTACCTATTTGAAATATAGTGATCAAACTATCACCTTGTCCTCCATTGTCACCGTTCATCACCATAATCGATCATCCAAGTACTTTTGATTGGTGTGGGTGTATTAACGAAGAAGAAGGAACAGAACATCACGGCGGCTGGACGTTAAAATTAGGGTTTTTCTTTTACGCTCTGTTCCAGAGTTTTAGTTTCAAGAGAAGAGAAGAGATTTGAAAGGAAAGAAAAGAGTTATGGTGTTCCAGAGATTTTTTTATGTGGAGAAAGAAAGAGAGGAAGAGATGGAGATGTGGGAGAATGGAAGAATTATGTTTCTTTCCAAATTGAAAAGATGAACTTTCTTTCTTCCCTATACTTTCTTTCTTTTCTTTTATTTCCTTTATTAAACTCAGGAACACAGCGTTAATCAAACAAAGAAGAAGACTGTGTCGTACGGTTCTTTTGAATGGTTTTTAAGTCTTTTTAATATATTAATAATAATAATCTATCTACTATAATAAAAGAAATCAGCTTTTGCACACGTGTCATTCATTGAAGGTATACTCAAATCTATACTTATCTTATATTAACTAAATAAATAGATAATAAACTAATATTAAACTTATCATACTTTAATAAAATATTATCCTCAAATCAAAATTATTAATTTAATATATTTTTAAAACAAATACTTCTCATTCCTACTTATCTTATCTTATATTAAATATATAAATAACAAATTAATATTAAATGTTATCCTAATTTATTAAGAAATATAACTTTTTCTATTATTTGGTATACAAAATTATATGTATTCAACTCGTGTAAAACACGAGGTTTTAAAAAAATTAACTTTTTTATAGTTAACTATACAAAGTTACATTTATATAACCCGTGTAATACACAAAGTATTTAAAGATATAACTTTTTATCATTTGCTAAGTAAAATTAGATTTATTCTACACGTGTAATACACAGGATTTTTAAGGATATAATATTTTTTTTATCATTTGGTAGATTTATTCAACCCGATTATACACGGGTTTTTTAACGATACGACGTTTTTAGTATTTAGTATACAAAATTACATTTATTTAATCTGTGTAATACACATGGTTTTTAAAGATATAACTTTTTTTTTATTATATAAACCAATATTAAACTTATCATACTTTAATAAAATATTATCCTCAAATCAAAATTGTTAATTTAATATATTTTTAAAACAAATACTTCTCATTCCTACTTATCTTATCTTATATTAAATATATAAATAATAAATTAATATTAAATGTTATCCTAATTTATTAAGAAATATAACTTTTTCTTATTTGGTATACAAAATTATATGTATTCAACTCGTGTAAAACACGAGGTTTTAAAAAATCTAACTTTTTTTTATAGTTAACTATACAAAGTTACATTTATATAACCCGTGTAATACACAAAGTTTTTAAAGATATAACTTTTTATCATTTGATAAGTAAAATTAGATTTATTCAACACGTGTAATACACAGGATTTTTAAGGATATAATTTTTTTTATTTGGAAGATTTTTCAACCCGACTATACACAGATTTTTTAAAGATACGACGTTTATAGTATTTAATATACAAAATTACATTTATTTAATCTGTGTAATACACATGGGTTTTAAAGATATAACTCTTTTTTAGATCTATTAAACACGTGTAATATACGTGTTTTTTAAGGATGTATTTTTTATCGTTTGGTAGATTTATTCAACCCGATTATACACGGGTTTTTTAACGATACGACGTTTTTAGTATTTAGTATACAAAATTACATTTATTTAATATGTGTAATACACATGGTTTTTAAAGATATAACTTTTTTTATTATTTGATATATAAAATTACATTTATTTAACCCGTATAATATACAAGTTTCATAAAGATATAACTTTTTATTATTTAATATATAAAATTACAT
Organism: Helianthus tuberosus; assembly: GCA_030545235.1. Classification (NCBI taxonomy): domain Eukaryota; kingdom Viridiplantae; phylum Streptophyta; class Magnoliopsida; order Asterales; family Asteraceae; genus Helianthus; species Helianthus tuberosus. Next base: position 2,052 of record JARYGA010046077.1, on the reverse strand, counting down.
TTATTCAACCCGTGTAATACACGGGGTTCTAACCTAGTAACAACATAATCATTAGGTAATCATTACTTAATTATTAATATAATAATAATTATAATATAAATTAGATTTTATTTTAATATAAATCATATTTATTTTTTTTAAATAAAAGAAGGTTTTATTAAAAAAGGGGGAGGGGTTATTTTTTTTGGTAAAAAGATTTTTGACAGGTTTTTGAGTGTGTGATTTGAGCAAGTGTGCGGACTAGTGTACGGTTTGAGCAAGGAAGTGTGTGATTCTAATACTAGTGTGCGGCCACGGTTTTAACAGTTCGGTTCGATAAAATGCACATTTCCAGGGGATCACATCTTAGAAATGTCTTCTCAAAATTGTCGTGCAGGTTTTCCAATTTATGAAATCACTCCTACTCCTACTGAGGTATGTGTAGACAATATCTGTTGTACTGCTGCCTGTAGGGAGAAACTTAGTGGGTACAAAGAGCAGGCAGACTCTCTCGTTATGCAACTTAGATGTTCCAAATCTAATGATTATGAAACTAAAAAGAAATTAAATGGATACAAGGATATGGTGGAGGCGCAGAAGCGTGATATCCGAAAGTTGCATAACGATCTGAGTGAGGAGCGATGTAGACATCTCCACTTCAAGAAATTGTCTAAACAATTAAATGTTGAACTTGATAATCTAAAATCAACCTTTGAAAACACAGAATTTAATTTTAAACAGTTTGATGTATCAAGTGAAAAAGTTGAAAAATGATTAATCAACAGTTGAGATATAGTAAAAAGGAAGTGAGGAACAAAGGATTGGGATTTGTATGCATACCTCCACCATACAATCACAATTATACCTCAATTCCCATGACTGAAGAAGAGATAGATAATCTGCCTAAAATGGAATATGGGAAACCTGGGGATAGAAAGGTTGAGCCTGTTAAATCTAGGAAAATAAAGATAACAAGGCCTGATAAAACTGAGATCATTTTGGAAAAACAGGCCTACAAGAAAACGTTTATCAAACCAACCGATGTTTCAAACCAAACCGAGACTCTAAATTTTGAGAACAATGTTAATATTGACAATTACTTTCAAGTATTAGATAATACTGAATCATGTTTTTCTCAAAATTCACCTGAAGTACCATATCAAGAGCAAGAATTTGAAACAAAATCAGACAATATTAAGCTTGCCATGATGAAGGGGTTGGCTGAATTTCTCAAAGGGTTTGGGTCTGGAAAACAAAGTGAATCAGCTTCTTCATCTGATTCAACATGTGACTCTTTTGAAACAACTAATTGTGAGAAAACAGAAATAGTTGAATCAGTCGAGTCCAATGATGAATCACCTGAGGAAGCTGAATCACCACATACTAAAGTCGAGTCTAGCGAACAAACTGAATCGACTGTTTCATCTGATTCGTCATTTGACTCCTCAGAAACTGCTAACTGTGAGAACTCAGAGTTGGTTGTTTTAGTAGAGTCTAGCAATGAATCGTCTGAAATAGTTGAATCAGAATAGATCAAAGTAGAATCAGCATCTACATCAGGAGCTTCTGTTGAGACTAGTGGTGAGTCAACAACAGAAGCCTCTACTCAGCCATTAAATACTCATAGTTCTTAAACTACTGAACAAACAGTGTCACTCGAGACTGAAAGTGATACTACGGATTCAAATGACACTGTTTGTGAGCAAGTGAATGTTACTGATGCTTCTACTTCATGTGCAGATGAGGTAAAAATTGAGGATTGGGTTGAGGGGGTGATATTGTTTGCCAAAAGGCTAACGATGTTTGTTCTAAAACATCAAATTTGTCCATTGATGTTCCTCCATATGTGAGAAAGGCTGTTTCTGAGCCAGCTTTGAGAGGTCCTTCAAATAAATATGTGCCTCCAAAGCCAACAGTTAGAAATGAAAATGCTAAATCTACTGAATGCACTAACTGTTGTAAACAGAGACATATGAAGCAAGGGAGAAAGGTTGAGCAGGCTACAAACAAATCATCCAATAAATTTTATAACTCAAACTCATCATCAGTTGGCTCAAATGGATCGGGATATGC
>JARYGA010046076.1:0-24054 GCA_030545235.1 Helianthus tuberosus | reverse complement strand
TTCTGCTCCAAACACCAACGAAAATGGGGTTTGACCTGTTTCATTCTTTACCGTTGTCCTATCAGCCCATAAAACAAAGGGTAATTCTTCTGCCCATCTTCCTTTTTTGGCTCCAAGCCTTTTCTTTAAGTTATTGACAATTATTTTGTTTGAGGATTCTGCTTGTCCATTTGCTTGAGGATGTACCGGAGTAGACGTAATCATTTTGATTCCCCAACTCTTGCAAAAGTCTGTAGTCCTCTTACTTATGAACTGAGAACCATTGTCGCAAATTATCTCGGCTGGTACTCCGAATCTGGTCAGGATATTTCTCTTGATGAAGGATACTACTTCTTGGTCTCTTACTTGAACGAATGCTTCTGCTTCAACCCATTTAGAGAAATAATCCGTCATTGCTAGCATAAAGACTTTTCCTCCCGGAGCTTTTGGTAGCTTTCCCACTATATCCATACCCCACTTCATAAATGGCCAAGGGGAAACAATAGGATATAATGGTTCAGCCGGTTGATGCAGTATGTTACTATGTCTTTGACATGCGTCACATCTTCGAGCATGTTCTGGTGCATCCTTCCTCATTGTTGGCCAATAATATCCTGTCCTTAATACTTTTGAGAATAACGATCTGCCCCCAGCATGGTTACCACAATCCCCTTCATGTATATCCTGAAGTACTTCTTTGGCTTCAGGATCCTCCAAGCATCTCAAATACGGTCCTGCAAGAGATTTCTTGTATAAAATATTATTTATAATAGTGAATCGTGATACCTTCATCCTAAATGCCTTAGGATTTTCATTTCCAGGGATGTGTCCTTCTTTGAGATATCTCATGATTGGAGCCGTCCAGGATTTAGGATCCTCCTCAGGATGTTCTGCTCCAGGATTCTGTATACTAGCTACTTCTTTATCCTGAGGATTCGTTGCAGGATATAAGACATGTAATATTGGTATTTGCGTCCCTTCAGGTATCCTGATCGATGATCCCAAATTTGCTAGGGCATCCGCTTCAGCATTATCCTCCCTTGGTACCTGTTCAAGTATAAAAACATCGAAATATCCTGCTAATTTTTTGAGAATATCGAGATATTCGATTAATTTCTCACCCTTAACTGCATAGGATCCATTAAAATGGTTAGTAATTAACAAAGAGTCAACATACACTTGCAAATTTTTGATACTCATGCTCTTAGCCAACTCTAATCCTGCAATTAAAGCCTCATACTCTGCTTCATTATTAGTAGCAGGAAATTCACACCTAATAGCCTGGGGTAATATGTCCCCCTGTGGCGATTTTAGTAGTATTCCTAATCCTATTCCTCTTACATTAGATGCACCGTCAGTATATAATGTCCAGGATCCTGAGGATTCTCCTAACTGTTGAACTTCTAGGTCTACCTCGTCCTGAATATCACTACTAAAGTCAGCCACAAAGTCAGCTAAAGCCTGAGATTTTATGGCACTTCTAGGTTCATATACTAAATCATAAGCACTCAACTTTACTGACCACTTGGCCATCCTGCCTGACATCTCTGGTTTCCTAAGCACATTTTTGACAGGATAATTTGTTTTAACATGTATCCTATGTGTCTCGAAATAATGCCTAAGTTTCGTTGATGCCATGACTAGAGCTAATATCAATTTTTCTAAATGAGAATACCTAGTTTCAGCATCTAACAAACTTTTACTAACATAATAAACAGGATACTGCTGACCTTCATGGTCTTTTATAAGAACGGCACTTACAGCATTCCCTGACACAGCAAGGTACAGGGATAGTGGTTCACCATTTTCGGGCTTCATCAATAGAGGTGCGGTTGAAAGATACCGTTTCAAATCCTGCAGGGCTGCTTCATGCTTTTCCCCCCATTCGAATCTTTTGTTCTTCTTTAGGATATCATAGAAGTCTTTGCATTTTTCTGAGGATCTTGAGATAAATCTGTTTAGAGCTGCTACCCGGCCTGTTAATCTTTGTACGTCCTTCATATTTGAGGGTGATTTTATGTCTAGGATAGCTTTGATCTGCTCTGGGCTTGCTTCTATCCCCCTTTTTGTCACCATATATCCAAGAAACTTCCCTGCCCTCACTCCGAAATGGCATTTAGCAGGATTTAGCTTCATGTTGTAGTGATCCAGGATATCAAATGCTCCCTTGATATCTTGGAGGTGATCCTCAGACTTTTTAGATTTCACCACCATGTCATCGATATATACCTCCATGGTGTCCCCCAGTTTGTCTTTGAACATCATGTTCACCAATCTTTGGTATGTTGCACCTGCATTTTTCAAACCAAAAGGCATAGCTGTATAACAATAAATACATGTTGGCGTCATGAAGGCGGTATCCTCCTGGTCAGAAGGCTCCATTTGGATCTGTTGAAATCCTGAGGATGCGTCCATGAAGGTCAGCATTTCATGCCCGACAGTGGCATCTACCATTGCATCAATATGGGGAAGAGGAAATGGGTCTTTAGGACAAGCTTTGTTCAAGTCTGTGTAGTCTACACAAACTCTCCATTTCCCATTCTTCTTCTGTACTACAACCACATTTGCTAGCCACCTTGGGAACTTAACCTCTCTGATCATTCTTGACTTTAATAATCTTTCAACTTCCTCCTGGATAATCGTGTTCCGCTCAGGAGCAAACTTCCTTCTTTTTTGTTGCACAGGCTTGAATGACTTATCAATTCCAAGCTTGTGAGTGATAATATCTTTGGATATGCCTGTCATATCCTCATGCTTCCATGCAAATGTTGACATCCTGCATTTTAAAAAGTTAATTAACTGCTCTTCAATATCCTGAGGGATATTGGTCCCTACGAGCACCGAAATATCGGGGTTATCCTGGTCCAGGATAACTTTCTTCACATCCTGCTCCGGATCCTCCACAATATCCTGGGCCCGCGTCTTTAATTGCTATGCTGCACTAGGTTTGGCTGAGGATTTCATCGAGGATGAGTAGCACTCTTTCGCCTCCTGCTGATCACTATCAACTTTGACCACTCCCCAAGGGGTAGGTATCTTGATGCATTGGTGATATGTTGATGGCACGGCCTTCATATCGTGAATCCACGGTCTTCCCAATATGATGTTATAGCAGGATAGAGAATCCATCACACAGAAACGTTGTATCGAATTGACTCCTTCAACGTATACTGGCAACTTTATCTCTCCCACTGTGTTTCTAGCCTCTCCACTGAATCCAACAAGCACGGTAGACTTTGAAGTGATATCCATTGGAGATACATTCATTCTCTTCAGAGTTTCTAGTTGGATTATGTTGACGGAGCTGCCATTATCAACCAATATCCTGCGTACAAAATGGTTAGCCACATATAACGTTATTACCAGAGCATCATGGTGAGGATCCTGGACAGTATCCCTGTCATCTGCACCAAAAGTGATCACTTTGTCAGTCATGAGGGTAGTCATCCTGACAGGTCTGTCTCCCATTTCGGCCTTAGCTTCCTTTGCATGTCTCTTTGCTGCCGAATACGAGGTCCCACAAATGTCGGATCCTCCCAAAATGAAGTTGATTATCTTGGCATCCGAGGGCGGTGATGCTGCTCGTTCAGGATCCTTGTCAGTATCCTGACCCTTATTCTTCTTTTTTCCTAAGAGATCTTTCAGGTATCCCTTGCTTAGAAGATAGCTTATTTCTCTCCTTAAAGCAATGCAATCCTCAGTCATATGTCCGAAATCTTCGTGGAAAGCACACCATTTTGACTTATCTTTCCAGTCAGCCTTTTGTTGATTCTTTCGAGGCCATCTAGCCTTGTCTCCTAGACCCTGCATAGCATACATCAATTCAGGAATATTAACAGAAAAGCAATATTCAGACAACTCAGGATACTCTTCAGGATCCTCATCTTCGACAGCATTCACTCTCTTGTTTTCATTTATACCATATGGCTTAGGCCGATATGACTTAAATGAGGATTCTGACTTCCTATTAGTCGATTCATAAGTGTTGGATGAGTTCATCCTTTCTTGCATCTTCTTGTCATCTTCCAGACGGATATATCTCAAAGCCCTGTTACGAGCTTCATCGAGATTCCTACAGGGATTCATTACAAGATCCTGATAAAACTGAGAATCCTTTTGTAATCCCATCTTAAAAGCTTGCACAGCTGTTGCAACATCAAGATGTGGGATATCCAAGGATTCTCGACTAAATTTGTTCACATAATCCCTCAAGGATTCCTGAGGCCCTTGAGTTATCCTGTAAAGATCACTGGTTAGTTTCTCAAAACTCCGACTACAAGAAAATTGACTGTTAAATAAATTAACCAAATGAGAAAATGAAGTAATTGAGTGAGGAGGAACGTTTAACAGCCATTTTAAGGCTGATCCTGTTAGAGTAGAACCAGATCCCTTGCACAAGCACGCTTCCTTGAGCTCCGGAGGGATAGGGTTAATCTCCATTCTTTCCCTATACTGGGCAATATGCTCCTCAGGATCCGTAGTCCCATCATAAAGCTTCATGTTGGGGGTTTGGAATCTCTTTGGGATCTCAGCATCACAGATAGGATACGCGAAACGAGATATCTTGTGGCTGTCTCGAGACACTTCCGGGATCGGTTGGACCACCCCAGGTACACTAGATATCATGTCCTTTAACTTCTGAAGTTCCCTGGTAAGCGCTGATGTCACACCTGTATCCTGCAAAGATCCACCACTGTTAGCAGCATGAGTATTATTATTATTGGACACGTTACCAGTTGGAGGATTCTGCCCATATCCTGAAGCATATCCTGAGCTCCTTACGGTTGACATCCTGACCAAGGAGGGTATTTCAGGAGTATGATTCTGAGGAAGACTGGGCACGATATTCCCCCTATTATCCTCGGTATATACAGCTGAACTAAAGTTCAACGCTCTGGGGTGTAACGGAGTGACATTGTCCTCCGCAGATCTGCTCGAGCCAGCCTTCAGGAGTTGTATTTCCCTCAAAAGCATTTGGTTTGTTTCCTGTTGCTGCCTCATTTGTTCCTGCACACTTCCAAATAAGGTTAAAATTTCATCATTAGAAGCTAAAACGGGAGCAGATCCCTGGACACTCCGAGTTGGGATAACATCTTGAGATTGTGTAGAGGCTGGCATCCTTGGAGGAGGTGGTGGAAGCACCGAACCGGTAGTAGCAGAAGTCATAGCAGACACAGTAGAGGAACTCATGTTTGATCTTGAGGCCATTATGGACGATGTGGCAAAAAGTTTTGAAAATAGAAAACCGATTAGCGGTTTGACAAAATTTTTTAGTAAAGAGAGCACCACTTGCCCCACGGTGGGCGCCAAATTGTTTTGGTCAAAAATTACCGAAGTAATTAAGTGATCAAATTAGTTAAGTGAGGTAGTGTGCTAGAAAGTGTGTTGAAAATATACTTGTTAAGTTATTTGGAAAAACAGTACTCAGGATACGGCTCAGGATATTGAGCTGTATCTATGATCAAACAATGAGCGAAAATAAAGTAAACGACACGAGATGTACGAGGAAAGCCCTTGATCAATCTAGATCGTCGGCATAAAACCTCGGGAGCTGACAATCGCAGCTGCCTTGTTCTTCAATTGCTTCAAAAATCAGGATACAGTGCGGGATGTGGTACGGATCGACTAAGTGTTACAATGAAAATGAAATACAAGTGCGGTGTTTGCAATTAGCTAGTGAGTGAAAGTGTTCGAGAGTGTAAGTGTGAATTGTTGTGTTCTAAGCTGATCCGACCTCATCTATTTATAGTAAAGATAAAATAACTAACTACCCTAAACTTGCGGGATCCACCGAATATTCCTTCTTGGAACGTTGTAGACCTGGTCTTTCGGGCTCAACGTCTCTTTCTCAACAAATTCGTCCGAGTCTTGAGGAGAAGAAGTCCTCTTGACCGTTAGCAAGCCTCAGCCCTTAACCTGCACGTGGTTAATTCAATAAGCCTCAGGATATCGCCCAAGATGTTAGCAATATCCTCTTCCAGCATTCTGATCACAAATAAACAAACAAAGGCAGGATATTGGTCAGGATACGTATGTTAAGAAAATGACCCCTAACAATGATGAAGCAAAAAGAAAATAAACAAACAAGTTAATCAAAAATAACTTTGTTTGAATAAATGCTTCATCAAAATAAAAATAGAAAGTCTTACGAAAACCGACACTTGTTACACTTTTAGCCCTTTTCTACTAACCACTAACCCAACCACCTACCTTTAACCCTAGCCTAACCCTTAACCCACAAAGTCCTCTTGATATCTACAAAGGTATAAAAGTTAAAAAGGAGGAGGATTGATTTCTTGGCAAGCCTATGGTAGGAATAAGTTCCATGCCGCTCTCGAGTGATTCACTAAAAATACACCTTCGGCCGAGTGTGAGTGATTTCCCCGTGAGGTATGTGAACTTGTATATAAATAGAATTTTAAAAAGGCATGTTATGCCCAAATAAGTAATTTCTTTTATGAAAAGTTCTAAATAAATCATTACGAATAGAATTGTAAATAAATAAAAATAAAACCCAAAAAGATCTTGGAAATCCCGACACTCTACGACAAGCCCAAAACCTTCTCTTCTACCTATTCCATTTGGGAGTGTAAGCCACATATTAAAGAGTTTTGCTTGAGGACAAGCAAAAATTCAAGTGTGGGGGTATTTGATGTGTGTAAAATGCAACATATAAATTACATCAAATAAGGCATAAAACTAACCCTTTTTAAGTACTAATATTGGAAAAAGAGTGTTTTTGTCTTCCTTTTGTATTTTCAGGATTAAATGAGCTCAAAAACGCAAAAGAAGCAAAAAGACAGCTAAATCCAACATAAATACAAGAAAAGGAATATTAGTGGACTGCCCGACCCCTCAACGGCACCTTCCAAAGCAAAATAGAGAAATCAGAAGACTGAACACGCCCCGTGCTCAGCCAGCACGGGGCCGTGCCCAAGAAGCAGCAGAAAAGACAAACCTATAGAAGCTTCTATTGCCCACCACGGGCCGTGCTCAGCGGACACGGGGGCGTGTTGAAAGTACAGCAGGCGCATTTATTGTAATTGCGAATTACAATTAATGAGGAGAGAGATTGTCAGACAGACACGGGGCCGTGCCCAGCGGACACGGGGCCGTGTCTAGCTCTCTGTTCAGCCTATAAATATGAGGGCTTGGATTCATTTCATCTCATCCCTTGGCACACCACCTCTCTCACACTTCATCCACCACCCACCACCATCACAACACCATCATCCACCACCATCATCCATTGTCCATCGTAGAGTGTGTGAGTCGTCTCGGGATCCAAGATTGATCGTAAGAGTTCTTAACAATCAAGGCCATGTTTGCCTAAGTCTCTTACATCACTTGGTGAAGACAAAGTGTCTAGTATAATACTTTTTATTTCTAATCTTTTGCACTTTTTATTTGGTTTTGTATTAATGACTTTAATAACTAGTTACTTATGTTGAAGGTGATCTTTCCTTATCGTTTGTCCGTGGTGTCTTGGCATTATTTTACTGTCTATATAAAATAAAGGATTTTCACCATTCATATCTCCACGGTCTATATGGAGGTATGTTGGCTACCTGGTCGGGGGTTAAGGGAACGGTTTGGTAAAGATCTTGCCATTGTTCAGCGTTTAGAGGTCCTGCAATGGACCTGGGTCAAATTTAGTAGGACCTCCTTCAATACTTAACGGTATTGGATGGCGGGGGTCCAAACTCTTTGATCCCCTCATAAGTTAACTACTATTAATACTATAACCCGGCTATTTAGGATTGTATCCCTGCTGACTCAGACTACTTAGCCGAGGGTAACGTCACCGCCAAAAGCGGGGCCTACCACAATACTGCATTAATAACTTAATTCATTATCTTCCAATAATCCACCCTTTTAGGATTGTATCCCTGCTGACTCAAACTACTGGGGTGAGGGTAACGTCACCTTCAAAAGAGGGGCCTACTACAATAACTAAGATAATCTCTTAATTATGTGCAAAAGTGCGGAAATAATCAAAGGTTATACTAGATACGAGTCGGAATCAAGTGATTCATCTTGTCTATCTGTTTTTTCTTTTATTTTTATTTTCAGCATTTTAGTTAGTTTTTAATTTTCTTAGTTTAAAACATTTTTCTAAACTTTTATTTTGGTTAGACGTTGAGGATAAACCGGTACTAAAAGCTCTTGTGTCCTTGGATGACCTCGGTATCTTACCAACGCTATACTACACTCAACGATGGGTGCACTTGCCCATATGTGTGTTTAGTGTTAGTGAAATATCGTGTTTTATAAATTTAAAACTTGGCTAAAATAAGTGTTAAAAGGGGCTTAAAATATACACCTAAAATAAGTAACACTTCGCACGCATCACCGACCCCTCAACGGCACCTTCCAAAGCAAAATAGAGAAGACAGAAGACTGAACACGCCCCGTGCTCAGCCAGCACGGGGCCGTGCCCAAGACGCAGCAGAAAAGACAAACCTATAGAAGCTTCTATTGCCCACCACGGGCCGTGCTCAGCGGACACGGGGGCGTGTCGAAAGTACAGCAGGCGCATTAATTGTAATTGCGAATTACAATTAATGATGAGAGAGAGTGTCAGACAGGCACGGGGCCGTGCCCAGCGGACACGGGGCCGTGCCCAGCTCTCTGTTCAGCCTATAAATAGGAGTGCTTGGATTCATTTCAACTCATCCCTTGGCACACCACCTCTCTCACACTTCATCCACCACCCACCACCATCACAACACCATCATCCACCACCATCATCCATTGTCCATCGTAGAGTGTGTGAGTCGTCTCGGGATCCAAGATTGATCGTAAGAGTTCTTGACAATCAAGGCCATGTTTGCCTAAGTCTCTTACATCACTTGGTGAAGACAAAGTGTCTAGTATAATACTTTTTATTTCTAATCTTTTGCACTTTTTATTTGGTTTTGTATTAATGACTTTAATAACTAGTTACTTATGTTGAAGGTGATCTTTCCTTATCGTTTGTCCATGGTGTCTTGGCATTATTTTACTATCTATATAAAATAAAGGATTTTCACCATTCATATCTCCACGATCTATATGGAGGTATGTTGGCTACCTGGTCGGGGGTTAAGGGAACGGTTTGGTAAAGATCTTGCCATTGTTCAGCGTTTAGAGGTCCTGCAATGGACCTGGGTCAAATTTAGTAGGACCTCCTTCAATACTTCACGGTATTGGATGGCGGGGGTCCAAACTCTTTGATCCCCTCATAAGTTAACTACTATTAATACTATAACCCGGCTATTTAGGACTGTATCCCTGCTGACTTAGACTACTTAGCCGAGGGTAACGTCACCGCCAAAAGCGGGGCCTACCACAATACTGCATTAATAACTTAATTCATTATCTTCCAATAATCCACCCTTTTAGGATTGTATCCCTGCTGACTCAAACTACTGGGGTGAGGGTAACGTCACCTTCAAAAGAGGGGCCTACTACAATAACTAAGATAATCTCTTAATTATGTGCAAAAGTGTGGAAATAATCAAAGGTTATACTAGATACGAGTCGGAACCAAGTGATTCATCTTGTCTATCTGTTTTCTTTTATTTTTATTTTTCAGCATTTTAGTTAGTTTTTATTTTTCTTAGCTTAAAACATTTTTCTAAATTTTTATTTTTGATTAGACGTTGAGGATAAACCGGTACTAAAAGCTCTTGTGTCCTTGGACGACCTCGGTATCTTACCAACACTATACTATGCTCAACGATGGGTGCACTTGCCCATATGTGTGTTTAGTGTTAGTGAAATATCGTGTTTTATAAATTTAAAACTTGGCTAAAATAAGTGTTAAAAAGGGCTTAAAATATACACCTAAAATATACGACACTTCGCACGCATCAAGTTTTTTGGCGCCGTTGCCGGGGACACAAGGATTTTAAGAAAGTTAGGAATCAACGGCCTAATCATCTTTTATTTTTCTTTGTAATTTTTTAGGATTTTCTTAGTTTTTCAGCTTCTGCAGAGCTCAGCACGGGCCGTGCCCGCTGAACACGCCCCCGTGCTCAATCATTGGAACTGGCAATCCTGTTTTACGTCAGACAGTAAGCTGAACACGGGGCCGTGCTCACCCAACACGCCCCCGTGCCCAAGATTCACTTACTGAAAACAGAACCGTTAGATCCCGGCGGTTGGTAATTTCTGACACAAACATGAGTGATAGTAATTGTTTTTACTTTCGGCACTGTTATGGTACGTGGTGTCAATTATGTGGTGGCAAACATGAAGAAGTAAAATGCTACTTTCTAACTTATAGGCCCCACTACATGGACCCACCGACTTCTTATAACCTTAAGAGGGGCGAAAGTAAAAACAAGCACTATTCCTCCCTCGAATGCGCCCAGCCAGATATTCTAGGGGAAATGCTCCTTGATGAGTTATTTAAACTAGAAAAGCTGATTCTGAATTGGTTAGAAGAGCTTAGGAAAGATTTTATTAATCCACCCCAAGACGATAACCATGAAGAAATGTTGGAACCGCATTCCAACAACCTCGTTGCTCCCGAAAATACCTTAGCACTTAACAGAGACTTGGACGATAGTCGTCCCTGTGTCGATTGTGCCTTGAAGGACTCTCCATCGACTTCGTTCGATGCATACATAGACCTGAGCGATTCGGCATACACCTTCTTTAACGAGAGCCCGGGAAAGGGTTGGACTTGTCCACCTAGAATAAAAATAGGAATTACCCTCACCGACAACCTCTTGCGTTCTCGCCTTAGTCTAGGACAATTAAGGTATCTTAGGCACTTTGGGATTGTTCCAACCAGTCAGGAGCCACCCGATACTAACAAGTTCCTTAAAAAACTAGACAACTTCATAAAACAGTCCCTCGACACGGGGTCGTGTCCAGCCAGCACGCCGCTGTGTCCATCAAAAGATTCCATTCTGACCAGTACGTCAGAGTGCGGACAAACTGTGTCAGAATTCCACCTGCACACGGGGCCGTGTCCAGGATGCTGTCGTTTTCTATAAATGTAGCCAAGAATCCTGCACATTTGGACCAACTTGGGGCAGAGATTTGCAGGAATCTTCTCTCAAACTATCCTAGGTAAGTCTAAAAGAAGGTTCCAACAACCCATCTTGTCCTTTCCTCTTTTAGCCATTTCCTTCTTCTCCATCTTTCTCCAAGAACTACCATTGAAAGTTTGAAATTCTTCCAACTTTGTGGTAGGGATTTATGAGTTTTAGGAATCTTGGTAAAAACATGTTATGTAAACTTGTTTTAAGTTATTAGCAACTAAAAAGACCCCACAAGTTCAGAAAATAACTTAAAAATCCAAGTTTCCTTGTTCCAAAATTCTGCAGAAAGATGAACACGGGGCCGTGCTCATTGAGCACGGGGCCGTGTCCGATAACTGTTTCATTAAATAAACTCTTTCAGTTTATTTTTCGTAGAATGTCGAGTGAAAACAGCGAAAACATCTTCTGTACATTCATCAAACAGCCGAAGAGGAAGAAGACCCTCCATTGAAGCTACACTTGTGCACTATGTGGTAGCATTAAGGGAGGCTCTCGACGAAATGACTTCAGTAGAGGAGGTCCTAATCGACCGTATTAACGATCTTACGATGGGACTTGAAAGCAGCTTCCAAGAAATTAACCTCTTGCACCAGAGGTTAAATATTCTTGTAGCACCCCCAATGGAACCGGTCCTTCCTCAGCAGGATTGGAACCTAGCACTCGGAATCAACAACCCTACCGGGTGGGAAGACTTGCCGGCGGAACCTCCCGTGGAACACCTACAAGAGATCCCGGTGGAAGTTGAAACTCCTCAAACTAATGCCAATGAGCCTTCCTTTCTTCTTCCAAGGGAGGTGGAAGAATGGCTCGCCGACATTTGAGGAGAACCGCACGCGGAAGATGGAGTTCAATAAGGCCTTGGTTAACCATGATTAATTGCTTCTTGGAAATTTTGCTAATTAAAATAAAGTAAAGGCTAGGACTCCATGGGTTATTATTTCCTTGTTTTATCTAGTTTAATTTAGGATTATGTAAGTTCTCTCTATGATGAAATGAAATGATGGTTTTAAGGTTTGGATGGTTTGTAATAAATGAAACACACTCATGGTGGTAAGGGATGAAAAGGGGAACGAGAAAAATGACCCCATGCACAAGAACAAGGGAACCCGACAATTCTCTCCAGTTCAGAAGGTTCAACACGGGTCGTGCCCAACCAACACGGCCCCGTGCTGAACCCCCTGCAGAAAAACGCCCAGTTCAGGTAACTGGACACGGGCCGTGTTCACCCAACACGCCCCCGTGTCCAGACTTCTGTTTCTCTTGTTTTAATTTTGTTACTGGCACTTGAACACGGGGCCGTGCCCGGATAACACGGGGTCGTGTTCAGCGCCCAGTAACACAATTTTTTGCTTTTTAAACACTATTTTACACATCTAATCAACCTAAAAATTTATTTTTGGAACACATTGAGGACAATGTGTAATTTAAGTGTGGGGGGATGCTAAAACCTTGAATTTTGCAAGTCCTAAATACAAACCTTACACAAAACTCTATTGGAACCGCTAGTCACCCCAAATTTTTTTTTTCAAAATTTATTTTTTTTACTTGTCTAGGTTTAACTCGGGAAATTCAAGTTCTCAAAAATGTTATATTTTTACAAATTTACAACCGATAGCGTAGTGATAAAAAGAACCAACATAAGAAAATTATGAAAAGGCATGACAAACTTAGTTAAAATTTCATTATATATACTTGATCACATAAAAGCCCATTCCCACAAAAGTGAGTTTTGAGCCTTTATTGAGCACAATTACATATCATTAAAACTAAATGCTCATTTTTCGTTTCTTGTGTGAATAGCCGCTTGGTTCTTACGACTCTAGAACTTGCCATGACGATACATTCCCAGTCCTTATCAACTTAAACCCGAGTAAGTAAATGATGGAGGCATTAGGACTAACCCTTTTTATTTCTACACCATTATTTTTCTTTTTCTTTTACCACCTACCCAAAAATCCCCCTAGTTAACCCCTTTGAGCCTAAACCTTTTCATTTCATCACCCAAACCAAAAACCCTTTTACCCACCAAAACCTTTTTCATTTTTTTACCCTTTGTTTTAGTAACAAGTTCGGTTTTTCGTAAAAAAAAAAAAAATTGTGTGTTGTTGATGAAGCAAAAAGAAAAAACAAACAAGTTCATCAAAAATAACTTTGTTTGAATAAAAGCTTCATCAAAATAAAAAGTTGCAAAAAAAATAGAAAATCTTACGAAAACCGACACTTGTTACGCTTTTCGCCCTTTTTCTACTAACCACTAACCACTAACCCAACCACCTACCTTAATCCAAGCCTAACCCTTAACCCACAAAGTCCTCTTGATATCTACAAAGGTATAAAAGTTAAAAAGGAGGAGGATTGATTGCTTGGCAAGCTTATGGTAGGAATAAGTTCCACGCCGCTCTCGAGTGATTCACTAAAAATACACCTTCGGCCAAGTGTGAGTGATTTCTCCCGTGAGGTATGTGAACTTGTATATAAATAGAATTTTAAAAAGGCATGTTATGCCCGAATAAGTAATTCTTTCTATGAAACGTTCTAAATAAATCATTACGAATAGGATTGTAAATAAATAAAGATAAAACCCAAAAAGACCTTGGATTCCCGACACTCTACGACAAGCCCAAAACCTTCTCTTCTACCTATTCCATTTGGGAGTGTAAGCCACATATTAAAGAGTTTTGCTTGAGGACAAGCAAAAGTTCAAGTGTGGGGGTATTTGATGTGTGTAAAATGCAACATATAAATTACATCAATTGAGGCATAAAACTAACCCTTTTTAAGTACTAATATTGGAAAAAGAGTGTTTTTGTCTTCCTTTTGTATTTTCAGGATTAAATGAGCTCAAAAACGCAAAAGAAGCAAAAAGACAGCTAAATCCAACATAAATACAAGAAAAGGAACATTAGTGGACTGCCCGACCCCTCAACGGCACCTTCCAAAGCAAAATAGAGAAGACAGAAGACTGAACACGCCCCGTGCTCAGCTAGCACGGGGCCGTGCCCAAGAAGCAGCAGAAAAGACAAACCTATAGAAGCTTCTATTGCCCACCACGGGCCGTGCTCAGCGGACACGGGGGCGTGTCGAAAGTACAGCAGGCGCATTAATTGTAATTGCGAATTACAATTAATGAGGAGAGAGAGTGTCAGACAGGCACGGGGCCGTGCCCAGCGGACACGGGGCCGTGCCCAGCTCTCTGTTCAGCCTATAAATAGGAGTGCTTGGATTCATTTCAACTCATCCCTTGGCGCACCACCTCTCTCACACTTCATCCACCACCCACCACCATCACAACACCATCATCCACCACCATCATCCATTGTCCATCGTAGAGTGTGTGAGTCGTCTCGGGATCCAAGATTGATCGTAAGAGTTCTTGACAATCAAGGCCATGTTTGCCTAAGTCTCTTACATCACTTGGTGAAGACAAAGTGTCTAGTATAATACTTTTTATTTCTAATCTTTTGCACTTTTTATTTGGTTTTGTATTAATGACTTTAATAACTAGTTACTTATGTTGAAGGTGATCTTTCTTTATCGTTTGTCCGTGGTGTCTTGGCATTATTTTACTGTCTATATAAAATAAATGATTTTCACCATTCATATCTCCACGGTCTATATGGAGGTATGTTGGCTACCTGGTCGGGGGTTAAGGGAACTGTTTGGTAAAGGTCTTGCCATTGTTCAGCGTTTAGAGGTCCTGCAATGGACCTGGGTCAAATTTAGTAGGACCTCCTTCAATACTTCACGGTATTGGATGGCGGGGGTCCAAACTCTTTGATCCCCTCATAAGTTAACTACTATTAATACTATAACCCGGCTATTTAGGACTGTATCCCTGCTGACTCAGACTACTTAGCCGAGGGTAACGTCACCGCCAAAAACGGGGCCTACCACAATACTGCATTAATAACTTAATTCATTATCTTCCAATAATCCACCATTTTAGGATTATATCCTTGCTGACTCAAACTACTGGGGTGAGGGTAACGTCACCTTCAAAAGAGGGGCCTACTACAATAACTAAGATAATCTCTTAATTATGTGCAAAAGTGTGGAAATAATCAAAGGTTATACTAGATACGAGTCGGAACCAAGTGATTCATCTTGTCTATCTGTTTTTCTTTTATTTTTATTTTTCAGAATTTTAGCATTTTAGTTAGTTTTTATTTTTCTTAGCTTAAAACATTTTTCTAAACTTTTATTTTTGATTAGACGTTGAGGATAAACCGGTACTAAAAGCTCTTGTGTCCTTGGACGACCTCGGTATCTTAACAACACTATACTACGCTCAAGGATGGGTGCACTTGCCCATATGTGTGTTTAGTGTTAGTGAAATATCGTGTTTTATAAATTTAAAACTTGGCTAAAATAAGTGTTAAAAAGGGCTTAAAATATACACTTAATATATACGACACTTCGCACGCATCAACGGGCATACAATTTGATATCCTACTGGTATTATAACTTGTTTAAAGTATATTGGCATATAGAACTTGTTCATGAATCATCTGGTTACCCGTTATCGCTTATACGCATACGGTTTGACTTACATAACTAGTTTACATAAGTTTACCGAAACGGGTTTAACCTTATCATTTTTATCTCAATTTCCAGAATGTTATTTGTTTACCCATATTATACAAGTCTTAGTACTTGTTGGGTTTAAACTACATTCTATTCCGGTCATCGCTTAATCTAGCGTATAGTACCGTTTTTTATACTTTAAGCTACCCGGTCTAAGTCTACGACTTGAATAAGACCCGTTAGCATTCTAATTGGTTATTTATACCTTCAATCCAGACTAGAGCCTTTCAGTAAATTGTTACCTACGCTTGTCAATTGATTAAACAGCTGAGTTATTATAAACCTTGCACTTGTAAGACAAGTATTAGCTCAGGTAAATACTCTTAACTTATTTTCCCTATACAGGCTTAGGATACAGTCAATTATTACCGCTTGGTCGGGTATGGGATCATATGCCGGATTATGGCTACAAAATCTTCATAACCCGTTTTAATACGTTTTGACTGATAACTTAAACATTGGGGGTTAACGCGACCGTGTCCTGGATATCCATGGCTCATTAAATTAATAATGGCCACGACTAAGCATAGGGTGTAGGCATACACCCGTTAGATGCCAATGCTTTATATAAAACGTTTTCTTACCCATTGATCAGGGGATACCCCTTTGTGGGTTTAAGTGGTGAGTCGGTTAATCATGTCTTGGTGTTTAGTACTGGGCCCCATATGTATTGACAACCATGTACAATTGTATACAAGATCATTTTGAATTATCCCAAGTTATTAAAAGATTTTCATGTGCCTTGGGCACTTAAATCAATTTTGAAATGTTTTCAAAACGTGTCAGTTTATTGTATTTGCCAGTGAAAACTAACGTATTTTCAAAAGACTAAGTTACAGGTACAAATACGTAAATAGGCTGGAAGCTGCTCGATAATGCTAGAAGAGGAATTTTCAACTCCTTTGCATAAGCCTATTAGTCTGTTGATTTCATCTTTTGTACATTTTATGATCCGTCTGTGGATACTTATTATTACGAGCCGTCTGTATTTATTAATTTGAACTTTGGACAATAGGTTTGTAATAATACTTTTACTCCAAGACTTCCTTTGTGCTATTTGTGAATATTGACTATGACGATACCAATCTTACGTCACGATACTCCCCACCGGGCCCACCGGGTTTGTGGTTGGAAATCTGGGGTGTGACATCTGCAAATGGAAAAAGAGTTTGTATGGTCTTAAATAGGCACCCAGGCAGTGGTGCATGAAGTTTGATAACTTCAGGGAGAGGTCAGGGTACAAGAGATTTCAGATGAACCATCACTGCTATTTGAAGAAATTCGGAAACTCTTATATCATACTGTTACTTTATGTTGATGATAATAAAAGAAATAAGCAGGTTAAAGAAGTAAGTTTCTAGAGAATTCGAGATGAAGGATTTAGGTACAGCCAAACAAATACTCTGGATGAGTATAACCAGAAGCAAGAAAGATGGCTCAATGACACAATCCCAGGAGAAATACATCGGGAAAGTGCTAGAGAGTTGCTATAAATAGTAAGAAGACCAAGCCTAGAAACATGCCTTTGGGAAGTCACCTCAAGCTTACTAAAGATCAGTGCCACAGTACAGAAGAAGAAAAGGTTGATATGGCGAGAGTTTCCTATGCATCTGCTATAGGAAGTCTAATGTATGCTATGCTATGCACGAGACCTGACATAGCACACGCAGTTGGAGTTGTCAGTCGCTTTATGTCAACTCCGGAAGAGAACACTTAGAAGCAATTAAATGGGTGCTTCGTTATTTGAAAGGTACGTCAAATATGGGGTTGTGTTTTAAAGGAAATGATGTGGTTCTCAAAGGTTATACAGATGCTGACCTGGGTGGCTGTAAAGAGATATTTAAACGCACTACAAGATATGTCTTTACAATGGGAGGAACAATAGTGAGTTGGATGTCCAGACTTTAGAAAAGTGTGGCTTTATCTACTACAGAAGTGTTGAATACATGTCAATAGCTGAGGCTAGAAAAATCTAGTATGGTTGAAAGCTTTTCTGGAAGAGTTAGGGAAGAATCAAGCTGACTACTCAATGTATTATGACAATGAAAGTGCAGTGAAATTTGCAAAGAATCCCGTTTACCATGGGAAGACGATGCACATATGGATGAGGTATCATTTTGTCAAAGGATTGATCAGTGAAGGATCAATCAGTTTGAAGAATGTCCCAGGGGTTAAGAATCAAGAAAATATGTTTACCAAAGTTGTGGTGCTGGATAAGATGAAGCTATGCATAGCTTTAGCTGGCGTCCAGGAATAGTGCCGAGAAGATGGGGTAACTAGGGGTGCTTAAAGATAGAGAAGATGTTTAGAGAAGTACACAAGACATAGTTTCAAGTGATAAAGCCTCCAAAAGGGGGATTTTTGGAGTTGTAGGCTTCGGTCTCTTTGTGGGCTAGCCAACTAATTAGGAGAGCGCATAAAGAGAATGGACTGAACAAACCTAACCCAAATGGGCCCAGTTTTAACTTGTCGGTTAAGTTAGAAGAGTCTAACCCTAATTAGTCTAGTCTACAAATAATCTCATGTACTAGAACATATCAGTCACTCTATAAAAATATAAACCCTAGTTACCCCCGTGGACGTAGGTTACACACTGTGACCGAACCATGTAAATCACATGTCTTCTTTATTGCTTTCGTTTATTGTTCGTGTGTGCTGTAAATCCTAACAAGGGTTTCCATGATGCTTACTGGTATCGTACTATGTCTTTTATTTAGATTCCTAAATCATCTCAATCTCCTTCTTTTATCTTATTTGAAATGTGTGTCACCCCTAATTTTCCCAGAAAACTCCATTCATTTATAATATTTTCCACCCAAATAAATATTGGTCAGGTGAGATATGATGGTGGCACGTGTCCAACTTTATATTCATTTATTAGGAAGTAGAAATAGACATGTATTTGATTTTGTTTATTTTCGTTTCTTTAATCTTTAAATATTTTAGAAGTTTATTTATGATGTTTATTTTGTTTTTTTAACAATTATCATTCAAACCCTCTAATCATACTTTAAAATCTACACAATTGTTCAAGTATAGGACTTGAACTGACAAGACATCAACCTTATAGAAAGAGACTCATTTTCAACATCTTGATATCGCTATACTACAACCCATTTGGAACTTATAAGACTGTGCGGTGTGTATCGGGAAAACGGATCGGTAGGGTGATGTGGCTGGCGACCCCAACGTGGAACACCCCCCGGTCCCACATTCGGTAAAGTCGGGGAATTCTGCCTGTTCATCCCGTCGAGCCTTTCAAAATCATGTCGTTATTCAATGGCTATTTTCATTAAAAAAAACACATTTTTTTTATTTTAAACACTATATAACCCTCATTTATTTCCCAAAAATCACCACACTCTCCATCTTTTATATATTCTTCTCTCACATTCATCTATATATTTTAAAAAACTCACCACACTCTCCATCTTTTATATATTCTTCTCTTCTTCGTCTATATATTTTAAAAAAATAAATCATTATGAGTTCTTCATCGGACGAGGAAAATGTTAGGAATTTTTTTTCTTAGCACGATGCTTGAGACGGCTAAAATTGTTTCCGAGATGGAAGAAGACGGTGAAGACGAAGAAACGTCACAGCCAAGAACCAAGAACGAGGGTCGCTGCGTTAAATAGATATCGCGTAGGTATATTATTTTTATACAATTTTTATTTTGAAAGTTTTGTTTTTAATTTTTAGGATTGTTTTGAATAATTTATTAAACTTAGTTTTTAACCTTTATTTAAGGTGCTCATGACCGTATGGTTGGTGACTATTTTGCTGAAAATTGTGTGTACACTAACGAATAATTTAGGCGTCGATTTCGAATGAGTCAACGATTGTTCATATGTATTGCCAATTATTTGCCTAATTATGATGACTTTTTCACATTGCGCTATGATGCTAGAGGGAGAAGAGATATTACTAATTTTCAAAAATGCACTGCGACACTTCTTCAATTAGCGTATGGCATTGCTAGTGATTCATGGGATGAATATTTAAGGATGTCCGAGAAGATGAGTTGAGATTGTTTGTATGAATTTTACAAAGGTATTGTGAACTTTTATAGCAGGGTCTATTTACATAGGCCAACGAAGAATGATATCAAAAAGCTTCATATATTCCATGAAGAGAGACATGGATTTCCTGGGATGCTAGGAAGCATTGATTGTACTCATTGGCAATGGCGTAATTTCCCTATTGCATGGTGTGTTCAATATATGCGTGGTGATATAGGTTATCCCTCAATAATCTTAGAGGCCGTTTGCTCACAAGATTTATGGATTTGACATGTTTTTTGGGGGTTGTAGGTTCAAACAATGATTTAAACGTTCTTGCAAGATCTCATATTTTCGACGACATCATTAGAGGTACGGGCCCTGATTCTTCTTTCATGCTCAATGGGGTGTCATACAAGCATGAGTATTACCTAGCCGACGGTATATAGCCATCCTATATGGATATTGTTAAAACTATTCCTGAACCCGGTGATGAAAAAAGAAAAAAGTTTGTGAAGTGCCAAGAATCGGCAACGAAAGATGTCGAATGGTTGTTTGGTGTGATAAAGGCAAAATGAGGGATAATACAACAACCCGCTCGTGCATTTGAACCAAACATATTGAGATACATTATGTAAGCTTGTTTAATACTACATAACTTGATTATTGAAGACGACGGTAAAACAATATACAAATACGATCCAAATGACGAAGGGAATGTTGAGTCGGTTGACGAGAAACAACAACAATCAAAGTTGTTAGCGCTACGCAGTGAGCAGGTGCACGGAAACCTATGTGCGGATTTAATCGACTATATTTGGAATAAATTTTGTGTCGATCACGTCGATGACGAGTAATGGTGTTCGTAGGTTTAGGCAATATTTATTTTATGATTTTAGTATGTAATTTGTTTTTTTTTTTTTTGTAATCTTTTAGAATTTTTATGCAAATTTGAATTTTCTTAAAAAAATATTTGTATTTATTATAAATAAAATACATTAGACAAATAAAAAAGTATGTTTAAATATAAGATATATTAAGTAAAAAAATATTAAAAAATGAAAGGTAAGAGAGAATCACACCCCATGTTTGATGTTTGGGGGATGATGAGGTGAAAAGAAAGGGTGATATGACGCTGATGTCGACATGGGAAACAGAACCACACACCACGGTCTAACATTTATGAATTTCTTTGATATTTGTGGCATTAAACATCGCAGATGACAAAAATAGCCATCCTGTGAAGTCTAAATTTAGACCGTGCTTGAAATGATGGCTAACATATTCTATACTGTTTTGTTTGATTTCAAGTTATATCTATATTTTGCAAGCATTTTTATAACATGCTTGCAAATAGAGATATAAAAAAAACCTTATACCCCGTTTGTTGTGTTTGTATATAATGTATATATATGTAGACGTTTGGGGGAGGGGGGGGGGGGGGGTTAAAAGTGAAATTGCACTTATTCTATTGTTATTTTACTAATTTCGTGGAAATAATATTAAAAGCGTTGGACGATTAATCATACATCATGTGTGGTGACATTGATAGCCAAAAGATTGATCTTTTTCCCGATTGCTAAGTGTTATGTGTCTCAAGTCCACGGCTTGATGTAAAACTACTATTGAGTCGGAGTTCTCACTGGAAGCAGTCTCTCTATTTCTATTGGGTAGAGGTAAGACACTGTCTACATCTTACCCTTCTCAAACTCTACCTTAGCTTTGCTATTCAAATGATTTACCGAGTATGATGATGATGATGTTATAAAAAGACCTTGGGTGCAAATCATTTTTTTTCCTAAAAACAACCAAGAAACACAAAGTTGTCAAGTTCATTAAAGCGTGTTTTATAGACGAAAAGAAAGCTGTATGTGTTATTATCTTTTTTCTATTATAAGAATATGAGCGAAAGACAAATAATACTTTGAATTAAAAAGAAAAGTACTGTTGAACCAACTTCATAGAGAAGCACCCAGATTTTGAATTAGAAAGTTCAAACTTGTATTATGGTAATTTCATATAGTTTGAATAGTATTTACATGCATGCATGTTTGTTTAATACATTCTTCCACTATTCTCATATCTTTACATATTATTCTCACATTTATTTATGTATGTATAGAGATAAAGAGAAGAGGTATATGAATATTAGCTCACATGATATGTTCAACCCAACTAAATTGTTTAAATCAAAAGTAAAGCGGTTGGTTACGTTGATTTTAGATTTATACGGTTTAGTTTATGGTTTAAAGTTTTAAAAACGGTCATAACAATGTCTGATGGCCTGGATTTTGAAATTAGTTCTGGGTTTTATGATTTAAATAAGCTAATAAATGTATGATATTCATGAACCATCTTTTGATTTAAAAAAAAATTAAATTATCAATGTAGAAAAACCAAATAACCGATTTTTAAACGGTTATTTTGGAACGTTCGAACAATACAACCAAGCTATCTGGTTTAGTTCCCGTTTTATAATAAAACCGTAATTACATGTTCCTATAAAAGATGAACCGGATATAAACACACATTATCGTATTCAACTTCTATTATTTGTTACGTATATTAATAAAAATAATTTATTAATTTTGTATTTCTACTTTTTACGATTATCATTATATGTTCCTCTTGGAAGTTTCCCATTGTCGTGACATTGTGATCATAAAGTGCATGGATGGATGATTAAAGTATATCAAATAACGCCTAACCCAAATAAACCTATTATAACACAATTGGACTCAATGTTAATTTATTAAGTAATTCATGCTATTATTATTATTATTATTATTATCATTAAACTATTAAAAAGTAGTTTATAGTAATAAATTAATCTCAATAAACTAAATAACTAATGTTAACAACTTTTTCAAGATTAATTAGATTGATTAACCACTTTAGTTTAATACATAAATATACTAGTTGAATATTTCTTTAGCATACAGTCGTGGTTTTATCTCTTAGGTGCTGTTTGTTTTTTCTGCGGGAAAAAGTCTGTAGTATGCGGACCACATCTGCAGGCATCTGCAGGAGAAGAGGTGGACCAAATGTCTACAGTCTGCAAGGAGAAGAGGTTTGTTTTTTTTATATATAACCTCTTCTCACACTCAACACACACAACACGCATCTCTCTGATCTCTCTCTCTGCCTCCGTCTACCACCAATAGCACCGTCCACCTCCACCACCACAACCAACCACCACCACTTCAGCCACCACCCACCCCGTCGCAGCCACCACCACCCCGTCGCAACCACCACCTAACGCTCACCATCTCCTCCTTCCTCCCCCACCAACCCCGTCGCAACCACCAAGCACCACCGCCACCACGAAGCCAAGCACCACCACTTCAGCCGCCGTCAACCACCTCCACCGAAACCCTAATTTCACCATCTTCAAGGGTTTCGATTTGGGGGTTTCTGAAGAGAGAGAGAGAGAGAGATCGAGGGAGGAGAGAACGGTGGTGGTTGTCACCGGAGATGCTTCACAATCAACCGGCACCGGAGCTGAACCGTGCTGACGCAACCTCTGGTTTCTCGGAAGGTTCTGGTAAGTTCGAGATGGAAGTTACTGGTGGCGATGGTGGAGATGACGGCTGAGGAGGGAGAAGAGGTGGTGTCGAAGGTGGAGGTGGTGGCAGAGGAGGTGGTGGCGGAGTTATTTGGGGGGTTTTGGGGGTTTTGTCGGAGGTGGAGGTGGTGGCAGAGGAGGTGGTGTCGGAGGTGGAGGTGATGGAGGTGGTGGCAAAGGAGGTGGTGTCGGCTGGAGGGAGAAGATGAGAAGAGGTTTGCAGACTTGGGGACATGTCTGCTTGGGGAAGAGGTTGGGAAGAGGTAAAATATGAGAAGCTCTTCCGGAAAACAAACGAGCTGCAGACCTCAAACGTCTGCGCGCATCTGAGCGACGCAGACATAAGTGGCCAGAAGTGCTTCTGGCCAAAAAACAAACAGCACCTTAGTAAGCATAATAAAATAATTCATTTTATAGTATATATATATTTTGATAAATACACAAAAATATTAGCCTCTTTGGTTGGTTGTAGTAATGAAAAAGTAAATTGATGCAGACCATCTACGAGTTGATTTATAGGCCAAACAGTGGGATTGGAGTATACAATGCCATTTGATTCGGGGATTGGTTTAGGAGCATCATTGAGTTTTCGAAAGCAGCAGGTCGGGCTAAAGAAGGGGGATCGGCTTTGCTGTGAAAACTGGAGAGCACCATACACAAGATCAAGATCAACATTAATATATAATTTCTATGTTTATCTTTTGTGTAATTCAAGAAATGTTTGCAAAGGCAAAGCCTTTAATTACATTTGGGTTTGAAAGGGGGAGTTCTTAAGTTCAAGTCCTATACATGACAAGGATTAAAAGAAATTTGCAGTTCAACAAAAACGTGTTTACTTTCCTAATTTATCCAAGTAGGATTAGTATAAATATTGTGTTTCTTATTTTTT